>JARVZY010006849.1:0-25209 GCA_030686995.1 Artemisia argyi | reverse complement strand
TTTTGTTGCCTGAGCTCATAGCCAAGTCTGACCATTCAGTGTGAGCACCTCATTTCACAAGCTCCCCACAAGCTCACCTTTTGAGCTCATCCCTTGCGCTTGGGTGCTTTAGAAAGCCCTCCTAGCAGGCTTTTTGGTTCACCCATTGCCCTGGAGCCTAGGCCACCCCTGTGGCCCCCACAACAGGCTGCAATTGTGCCATTGGACCTGTTGGTTCTGAGTAGTTGTTTTGGATTGCTTATTTTGGTGTTTTAGCTCATACAATAAGCTTTTGTTGTTAGTTTGACTTGTTTGCAGTGCATTGAGCTTGTACCTAGTTATTTGTGTCTTCATTTCTTAGCTTATAGCTTGTTTGATAACACCTTAAGCTCATTATCCATTTTAAAGTCCATAATCAATAAGCTGTCAAGAAAATAAGCTCACCAATGGCTTATTTTTGAGTTTCATAACAAGTTCCTTTACAAAAGTTGTGTTATATCAGTAGTTTAATAGTTGTGTAAAATAAAAATTAGAAAAAGACAAAAAAAAATAAAAAGTGATAGCTTCTATTTAAGCCATTTTGGCTTATTTTTTGCTTATTTATAAGCAATAACTATTTTTAAATTTTCCTTAGGCTTCTGTAATCATAATAGATTTTTAGTAATTTTTTCAGATTTTTCCTTAATCATTTAGTATTTTTTATAATTTAGTTTAATTTAAATCAATTAAATAATTAGTTTTTAATTATTAATAATTAATTAAAATGTAAGAAAAATAGTTTTTCTGTTCAAAATTAGTTTTATAATATTTTAGATTTTTCTAAATTTAATTTTCATTTTTCTAGTTAAATTTCATAATTATTTGTAATTTAGGATAATTTAGTTAATTAAAAAGTAATTAATAATTAGTAATTAACTAATAGTAATTAATTAAATAGTTGTAAAAATAATTTTAATTTTCCAAAAATTTTCTTATAACATTAGGATTGTAAAAATATAATTTTCACGTTCGTAGGACTTTGTTTACTCCCGTTTCACTTTTTTATTTGCGCGTTCGCGTTTATTTTAACTCAAACGCGCGTTTTTAGGTTAAATCACGTTTTTAGGTAATCTGATAATCAGTAATTGTTAATAAAGTGTTTCTAAGTCATTTTCCATCATAATCTCGTAGTGTAACCATAATAATCAAATTCCTGACCTTCCCGATTAATCACCCGATCATTTAAAACGTTTACAAATACAATTGCACGCCTCGTCGGGACATAACGACCCGGGGATTCCCTAAACTCCTTGGTTAGTTGGTTTTTGACGTTTGACTTGGTTGACCATTCCCTGGTAAACTTCGTTGACCGTTCGGAACCAATCAGTAAACGGTGATAAGGGTTAAGGTGAGGGTAAAAGGGTGATTACGGGTTTTGGGTTTGGTTTTCCATACTCCCCCATGTCATATTCCCGGGATTTACTTGATCTTTAACCTTTTGTCTTTTTCTTTGTTTCTCTTCAAAATTGTGTAGAGTCGATTCGGAAATGCACCATTATGCTTTGTTTTCCATCCAAGCTTCGGCTTTTGACAATTTTCCAAATCTCGTGCTCGTTTTTGTCTTTTTGGTCTCAATTATGCCTTTTTTGCAATATCCGTTCCTGCACAATCACAAACACAATAACACAATATCTTTGGCATTTTTGGTTGTTTTGATCTTAATTTGGTAAGAATAAGGTTTGTGAATAAGCACACACCAAAATCCCCCAGACTAAGGTATTGTCCTGTCCTCACGCTTTTGAGATAAATAATTTCACAACTCTTTTTACTAACTTTGAAAAGTAGCAAAACGTTCAAAAGACATTACGAAATCATTTATTCCCGAAAATGCCCCATTTTTAAACTTTATTCTCTACACTACTGTTTTTGCATTTTTATACTTTTTATGTGACGGGATGTCGACTTTCATTATCTTTTTAATAACGTTTAGGGTCACAAAGTAAGAAACACAACTCATATAGAAGCGTCCATACGGATAGAATTCATTGTCCCTGATTTTTCACAAGTTCCCAAGCTAAGCGTAAAAACGAAATCATAGCCAAACATGTCATTAGATGCTAACTCCTCATAAATGCTAATTGTAAATTCCTGTTCCCAATTCTTATTTTATCTAGACTTTTTTAAGGAAATGATTTCTCAATTTCGTTCCGATAGTTTTAAAGTCTGATAGATTTAGGAAGTTTTAAAAATCATTTAACTTTTAACTCAAAAGGCTCAAAAGGGAAAAAAGCTTAAAATTTATGTAAGTAAGAAAACCCTAAAAGTTCTCTCACATTGGCGATTTTCTAACCCTTATCCCTAAATCGGTTTTTCTTAAAATCGTTCCTTGATCTCATGTTTTTCTGATTCCTCTTGTTAATCTAGTGATTTACATTCGTGTCTATCATTGATTAATCTTGTAGGGTGATTTTAATTTGACTTCTTGGGCCGGTTTTGTGAATTTAACGATTTAGGGTTTTCTACAATCGGTTTCATCTAATCTGCTCTATTCCCTTGAATTCTTGGATCGATTGGGTTATCCTAGTGATTTTATCATTGGTTTAATTCAATTCGTTGCTTGTTTTTTAGGTTTAGTGTCCGATCTGGTGGAATCGCTATTTTAGGGTTTATAACCGCCTTTGGGTATTATATCATCGTCCCTTATTATTCTTCATTCTTAAATTGGTTCCATCATCGATTTATATATATATAAGGACGATTCTTGCTCTTGCTGCATTTATTTATATCATTCAACGATTCTCAATTTGGGTTTCGTTTTTTGTGTGTGCAAGTTTGCTACTGGTGCTTTAATCTACACTAAACTCGTTTAGGGTTTGGTGTTTATTTATTCTTGGATTGGAATCGGTTTCTACTGCTTAAACAAACTTCTTTTTAGAGGTTTGGTACCGTGTAATCTGCTGGTAACCTATATTAGGGTTTCGTTATTTTGCTTGTGCGCTTGGATTGCTGCTGCATATTGTTTGTACGTGGGTTATTGAGAGGGATGAAATCTGGTTCTATGAATGTTAAAAAGCCTTCTAAGGCTAAGGGGTTGGCTACTAGGATTGGTAATATTGATGGTAAGATTCTTACTAATGCTAGTATGCCATTGAAGAATATATTGAAAAGTGCAGGTTTGGAAGGAAAAACGGGGAGTTTTGCTCTTCCTCGTGATCATGGTCCCGTTGTTTCTGATCCGAAGTTTGCTTTACAACAAGAGGTACGTTTGGCTAGTTCTAAATCTGATGTTCCTAAGTCTAGTAATGTGGTAGCTTCTGATTCGTTGGGGGCTGCAATGGTTGGTAAGTCTAAGGATACTGGTGAACGGCTAGCTGATGAGTGTAATATTGGAGGTTCTTGTGAGCCTAATGTACCTAGTAATTCACAATCTGGTGGAGATGATGAGGCTACTAGGTCGGGTTCAAGAGTGGTTATTCCAATGGCCGTAGTTGATGATATGTGCTCTAAACTTACTAATTCATTATACGGTTATTTCATTGGTCTAAGAATTGCATTTCCCATTGTGGAAGACTATGTCAAGCATGCTTGGGCAAGGTTCGGCTTTGAACATGTTATATTGCGGTATGGTTTCTTCATTTTCAAGTTCTCTTCACATGAAGGTATGAATAAAGTTCTTAATGGTGGTCCTTGGTTTATTAGATCAACGCCTTTATTCTTAAATATATGGGTGCCTAATATGAGGCTTGAGAAGGAGAAGATTACTAAGGTACCGGTTTGGGTACGTATCCATAATATACCGTCCGTTGTATACTCTAAAGCCGGTATTAGTTTGATTGCAAAACAGTTGGGGCGAATAATTCGGTTTGATGCGGGTACTAATGATATGTGTAAGAATCCTTGGGGACGTTATTCATATGCACGGGTACTTATTGAATTATCGGCTGATTTGGATGTTTTGGAATCAATTGAGGTTGCAATTCCTTTGCCTAAGGGTAAGGGTCATTACATGGAAGTTCTTGATGTTGAGTATGAATGGTGGCCATCTTGGTGTTCTAAGTGTGTTTGTTTTAATCATGATGATGATGCGTGTCCTCTTAGACGTAAGCGGGTTACTAAGGATTCGACTCCACAAGATTTTGATGTCAAGAGTAAGGTTCACTCTACTAGGGCTGGTCATACTAGTGATAAGGGTAAGAAAGTGCCTTGGGGGGTCTCAACTAAGCCAAAAATTTCGTACCAACCTGTTTCTAAACCGGCTACCAAGAAGAAGAATCAAGGTACACAACCTGATGTGAGGGCTGTTTTTAAGCCTACTAATGATGATTCTAATTCAAGTGGTACATCTAATGATGCTTTGAAGAGTGAGTTTGGGGCTGCTCCTGTTGAGGATGTACATACTCAACTTAAGCAGATGGAACATGTGGATGATCATGCTTCTTTTGGGGGTGTGGAATCCGTGGGGTTAAGTGGTGTTAATGTGGTTCCATTGCATAGCACTACTGATGGTTTGTGGGAGCATGGTTCTCACAATGATGGTGCTTCTACAAGTGTGGCCAATTCTGATTTTGATAAGTCTAGCTCGTTTGCTACAAGTGATGTAGTGGCGACTCCTAGGAAGAGGGTTACGTTTGCTGATGAAGCTGATGAAGATGATGAAGTTGATGAAGTCTATGAGAACTATGATGATATTGCTAATTATTCCAAGTTCAAGAATGGTTCTCCAAAAGATTTCCAGGTGCAAGGACGCATGAAGAAATAGTTATCTTTATTTCTTTTGTTTTGTGATTTTTGCTTGTTAAGTTGCTTTTGTTTAGCATGTTTGTTTGGTCAGTTGCACATGTTGTGCATGTTAGTTTTAAGAATGGTTTGTCATTCTTAGATACGTGTCTTGTAAGTGTCCTAAGGGACTGGGGGCGAGGGAAATCACCCTCGTCATTTTGTACTTCAACGTTTTTTTGGATAATGAATTTTACCAGGGTGCAGGATTACTCCCCTTTACCCAAAAAAAAAAAGGCTCAAAAGGTCACACCACATTTATTACATTTTCATTTTTCATTCATATATATATATATATATATATATATATATATATATATATATATATATATATATATATATATATATATATATATATATATATATATATATATTTGTTTGTTTGTGCCTCAAGCATACGGAGCTTTACGGTGAAACTCCCAGACCTAAACACCTTTCAGAATAAAGGATGCAAGGATCCGCTTGTCGAACCGCAGTTATTTTTGGCACTTTATTTATTAATTCACTTTTACTTGCCTCAAGCATACGGAGCTTCACGGTGTAACTCCCAAACCTAGACGCCTTTCAGAATAAAGGATGCAAGGATCCGTTTGTCGAACCGCAGCTGTTTTTGGCATTTACTGTCTATTAATGGTGTTATTTACAAACCACATGTGGCATAGACAAAATGGGGAGTTCCAAGACCTAAACGCCTTTCAGAATAAAGGATCCAAGGCCCGCTTAATGCTTATGCCACACGTAAAGTGATCGGAAATTTGGATAATTGTTATAACCGCGTAATTCTAATTATTTTAGTTTTGGGTATTCAATCTTGCGGGAGCAAGCAACTACAAATAACCGTTATGAGCTCTAAAGAAATCCAACTATTCCACGTTTAGCATCTAATCACATAATTGACTTTTCTATCATTTATCGTTCTCCGCAAATTTAAAATCTCAAGTAATGAGATCCGCGGATGCTTAGCCTAATGAGTTAAGAGAACAAGCTAGGGCTTAACACGCCCGGTCAAGTCAAAATTTCTATTCCTACTCTACCCAGCGGAAAGTCAAACACGGTGTCAAAACTTATTATATTTTTGCAAAATATTTTAATTTTTTCTCATTTTTTGTACTTTTCTAATCATTTTTTTCAATTTTTTTATTATTTGTTTTTCAATTTTTTGGGAAAAAATGGGGTTGCATGAGTAAACGGCTGTATGGAAGTGCAAGTTAAATCAAATCGAAGATACCCCTCCCCCAGACTAAAGTTCGATATTGTCCTCAATGTTTCAAAGGTAAGGGTGATCCTACGTAACATCTAAGGCCGTTTATTAATTATCCCAAAAGATTACGTTAGTCAATAAGATTTTCGGATACCAGACTTCTTTGGGCACTGAGACTCGAGTGGAGTAAAGACAAAACATGAGCACGAGAATCTCCACACTTTGGGGAAAATCCTGAACATACATAAAAATCACAAAACACAAGATGCAGAAGAGGTTGCCCCCTTCTCGCTACTTTATTAGAAAATAGAAAGAAATCAGAAACACGGGTTGGCACCCATGCAATGCTAATGTTTTTGTTAAGCTAGTCGCTAGCTTGACTCGACCCCGAATTCATTGGTCCATGGGGAAAGTTTGGAGATCCAGGAAAACCATGGGTGGTATGTCCCCTCCAAAATAGTGCTTCAACCTATGACCGTTCACCTTGAAGTTTGGTCCGTCAGTTTGAGATAACTCGACGGTGCCATAAAGGAAGACTTTGGCAACGGTGAATGGTCCAGTCCAATTTAAGCTTACCCGAGAATATCTTCAATCTTGAGTTAAAAAGAAGGACTCAGTCACCAACGTCGAAAACGCGATTCTTGATTTTGGAGTCATGGATCTTCTTTGTCTTATCTTTGTAGATCAAAGAGTTCTCGTAAGCTTGATCACGAAGCTCATTTAGTTCATTGAGTTGAACTTTCCTATGATCACCTGCGGACTTTAGGTCAAAGTTGGCATGCTTCAAGGCCCAATAGGCTTTGTGCTCGAGCTCCAACGGTAGATGACATGCTTTCCCATACATGATCTTATAAGGAGTACATCCGATGGGGGTTTTGTAAGCCGTATGGAAAGCCCATAATGCGTCATCTAACTTGTCCGACCAAAAGGCACGGTTTTCGCGTACGGTCCTTTCAAGAATTCTTTTTAAACCTCAATTTAAAACCTCCACTTGGCCACTTGTTTGAGGGTGATATGAGGTAGTAAGTCGGTGATTAACACCGTACTTAAGCATGACCTTTGCAAATTGGTCGTTGCAAAAGTGCGTACCACGATCACTAATGATGGCACGGGGAGCTCCAAAACGAGAGAAGAGAGATTTAAGAAACTTAACAACAACTCGGGCATCGTTGGTGGGGAGCGCTTTCGCTTCAACCCATTTTGATAAGTAGTCAACAGCCACGAGTATATACTTGTTCCCTCATGAGGACGGGAACGGGCCCATGAAATCTATGCCCTAAACGTCGAAGATCTCGCAAACTTGAATGATATTTTGTGGCATTTCTTTTCTTCGGGAAAATTTTCCTTGACGTTGACATGAGTCACAAGATTTGACCAAGTCATGGGCATCTTTGTAGATTGTGGGCCGATAAAATCCGGAATCAAACACCTTCTTGGCGGTGTAATTCGGGCCATGGTGTCCACCAGTGGGCCCATGATGACAAGCCTTGAGAATGTCATTGGCTCCTTGCCCGTACACACACCTTCGGATGACTTGATCTACACAAATTTTGAACAAATAAGGGTCGTCCCAAAAATAATGTTTCACATCATTGAAAAACTTGTTCTTTTGTTGGGACGACATCCCTTTCACTAGAAAATTCCCCGCATGGTAGTTTGCAAAATCGGCAAACCAAAAAAAAACCCTAGTTCTCTGGAGATAATGGCGATTCAATATTTTCTTTCAATCTAATCGTTCCTTCTCTCTTCTTGAATTCTATACCTTATAACACTGATACTATCGTGGATTAATCTTTGTATTACTTCCCTTTAGTCGCTTTTTTATTTGGTTGACGATTTATTGAAGATTAGGGTTTCGAGCTTTCTTAAATATTGAGTCGCTGGTTTAGGGTTTATTTAAGTCGGTGCTGCTTTTATTGTTTAATCATTATGAGGGTCGGTTAATTATGGGTATTTATGGCTGTTTAAGGTTTCATTAATGATGTTCGATTGTTAGGGTTTCGTTATTGTTTGTTCTCAATCGCTGGTCGTTTGGTTTTAGGGTTTTTTTCCAATCGCTCGTTTTTCTTAGGGTTTCTTTTAATTTGTTTCTGCTCTTTGTTTTCGTTATTGTTGGGTAATGGAGAAGGATAACACGTCTAGGGAATTGAAAGGGTCGCATGATAACATTGTTAAACGTTCCTCTATCAAAGATGGGGGGATTAATACGGAAAGTAGCTTGCTTGTTAATGCTCCTATTCTCAAATCCGTGCTCAGGAGGCCTGTTCGTAATGTACCTGGTAAGACTACTAATCTCTCACAGTTTAATGTGGATGTTGAGTGTAGTACGATTGATGGGGATAAGGGAAATACTGATTCTATGAATTATACTCAAGATGCTGGTCTTAGTGGGAATATTGCTAATAAGGCTGTAAGTGTGGATGCTAATCTCGTAGGGAATGATGGGAATGAGGCTACTAAAGGTACGTTGGTTGATGCACCTACTAATGATGCTACAAATGGTGAATTATCTCAAGCTGGTCCAACTACTAGTGTTTCTACTTCTAAACAGCAACCGAATGTTAATGGTGGGTATGGTAGTGGGACGGATGTTGGTAAGTCTTCCAATGAGGTTTGTTCACAAAATAAGCCAAAGCTCTCATACGCCTCTATGTTTAAAACTAAAAATGCGTTTAAATCAGTTAACATTTGTGAGTTGCGTAATGAAGAGCGTGTGGAGGGTGCGCATGTTGCAATACCTATGAAAGAAATTGAAGATGTTTCTGCGAGGTTTGTTAATACATTATATGGGTATTTTATTGGGAAACGGCTTGCTTTCCCTATTGTGGAGAACTATGTGAAGAATACTTGGGCTAAGTTTGGTTTGGAGCGTGTTGTGCTAAATAATGGATTCTTTCTTTTTCAATTCGCCACTAAGGAGGGTATGGACCAAGTATTAGAGACGGGACCATGGTTGATTCGTTCTATTCCTATATTTTTGAACATATGGACGCCTAATACTACACTTGCTAAGGAAGAGATAACTTCAGCCCCCGTATGGTTGAAGTTACACAATGTCCCAATTGTTGCATATACGGAGGTTGGTTTGAGTTTAATTACGACACAAATTGGTAAGCCGATCATGTTGGATTCTTATATGAGTACTATGTGTGTTAAGTCGTGGGGACAGAACTCTTATGCTCGTGCTCTTGTGGAAGTGTCCTCTCTTAACACGCTGATGGATCATGTGGTTGTGGCCATTCCATTTTCTAATGGATCCGGTCATTCATTGGTTCACATTGACATTGAATATGAATGGAAGCCTCCTTGTTGTTCGGTGTGTAAGATTTTTGATCATAATGACGGGGCATGTCCCAAAAATGTTAAACAAACTAAGGTTCAGCCTAATGTTGATGAGGAGGGTTTTGTGGCTGTTTCGAAGCGTAAGGGTAAGGGTAAGGCACCAATGCAAGACAAGGTGATTGATGGTATTCGCTTTACCAAACCTAAGGTCCAATTTAACTATCGTTGGCAGCCGGTGTCGAAACCTAAAGGTGGATCTGATGGAGCGTCTTCGTCCAAGGGTAATGGTACTAGTAATGAATCAAATGCTCCTAAGGAGCTTGGTGACAAAGGTGCATCATCTCATATGACTTATGGTACGGATAAGGTAACAATAAGGCCAAATGTGGCTGCTGGTCTTGATACATTGGAAAATCAGCCTCCAAGTAAGGTTCATGTCCACTCGAAGTACATTCATGATGACCTTAGTGATATTGCCACTAAGAACCCTTTTAGTGCGCTTGGTGATGGTGTGATATTAGGGCTTGAGGAGGACTGTTTGCAAGCAGACCAAGGGGATCAAGTAGTGGATAGTGAGAGTGATAATGAGGTTGATGAGCATATTGAATTTGGAAAACTAAGTACGGACACTAGTGATTTCAAGGAAGCAAGCACTTCCTCTGTTGAAGTTCCTCATGTATAGTATCGCTTCATGGAATATATGGGGAATGAACCAATCCCCTAAACAAACTGAGGTTCGACAGGTTATTGGTGAGAATCAACTTTCTATTTGTGCTATTTTGGAATCGCATGTTTCTAAGTTTCGTCTTCAGGAGTTATGCATGAAGGTTTTTAGAGGTTGGGATTGGACGTCTAATGGTAGTTTATGTAGTAGGGGGTCTCGTATTGTCTTGGGATGGAATATGGATGTGGTGGATTTGAATGTGGTTGCTATGACCGATCAGGTGATCCATACTTTCATTCGGTTCAAGGCTGATAAAAAAGAGTTGTTTTGTTCTTTTGTTTATGCTCATAATAGATATACTCATAGAAGACCTCTTTGGGATAATCTTGGGTTACATAACCAGCTGGTCCATAATCGTCCTTGGTGTGTGCTTGGGGACTTCAATTCTGTTCTTAATTTAGAAGATAAGATTGAAGGTTCTTCGGTTATTGATATTGCTATGCGGGAATTTAAAGAATGTGTTGATGCTAATGAGTTAGTTGATATTAATCGTTCGGGGTTGCAATTTACGTGGACTCAGAAACCGAGAGGTTTAGATGGTACCTTGAGGAAGATTGATCGTATAATGGCTAATCTTGGGTTTCTAGATTCATTTGCTGGTGCTCATGCTATTTTTCAACCGTACCGGGTCTCGGATCACTCCCCGGCTATTCTTCATATTCCTACGATGTGTAAGTTTAAACCTAGACCTTTTAAATTCTCTAACATTTTGGTGCAGAATACTTGATTTAAACAGCAAGTTAAAGAGTGTTGGAGCACTGCGGTAAGTGGGTTTCATATGTTTAAAGTGGTTAGTAAATTGAAGGCGCTCAAAAAGCCTTTTCGAAGAATGCTCTTTCGAGAAGGTAATATTCATGAGAATGTTTCTAAACTTCGCCATGAGTTAGATACGGTTCAGCGTGCCCTTGATTTGGATCCTTTTAATGTTGATTTGCGTGAGGAGGAAGCATGCTATCTTAATGCGTTCAATGAAGCTATTCTAAAGGAAGAATGTTTTCTCAAGCAAAAGGCTAAGGTTGAATGGCTTCGGGTTGGTGACTCGAATTCTGCATATTTCCATAAGGTTGTTAAAAGTAGGAAAGCTAGAAATCGGATTGATTCTATTTGTGATGGCAATGGTGTGCAATTGGTGGAGGATCAGATCCCTAATGCTTTTGTGTCTTTCTTCACGGGTTTTCTTGGTCAAGAGGGGACGTGTTTGCCTTTGGATGATTCTGATTTGTTTACTTCGATTCTTGATCCTAATGTGGCGTTACATATGGTTCGTGAGGTTACGACAAGTGAGGTTAAAGATGCTATGTTTTCGATGGGTGATGATAAGGCTCCGGGTCCAGATGGTTATTCGGATGCTTTCTTTAAGGGTGCTTGGGATATTATTTCGGATGATGTTACCAAAGCGGTTCAAGAATTTTTGGTGAATGGTAAGTTGCTTAAAGAGATTAATCATACTACTATTGCCCTTTTGCCTAAGGTCAATGCTCCCACGAGGATTACTGATTTTAGGCCTATTTCGTGTTGCAATGTCCTCTTCAAGTGTATAAGTAAGATTATTTCAAATCGGATTAAGGATAGTCTTCCCAGTTTGGTTAGCATGAATCAATCTGCGTTTGTTCCTGGTAGACGGATTGCGGATAACATTTTGCTTACTCAGGAGCTTATGCATAATTATCATCTTAATCGGGGTCCGCCTCGATGTGCTTTTAAGGTTGATATTCAGAAGGCCTACGATACGGTGAATTGGGATTTTTTGAGAGGTATTCTGGTTCGGTTTGGTTTTCATTCGCGTATGGTTCATTGGATCATGGAATGCGTGACTACTACTTCGTTTTCAATCAGCGTGAATGGTATTTTGCATGGTTATTTTAAGGGTAAGCGTGGGTTACGTCAAGGGGATCCTTTATCGCCGTATCTTTTTACGCTTGTTATGGAGGTGCTTACTCTTATCTTGAGGCGTCGGGTTAGGGAGTCTGAGATGTTCACTTTTCATCACAAATGTTCTCATCTTAATATCATTAATCTTTGCTTTGCTGATGATTTGTTTTTGTTTGCTCATGGTGATGCTCAATCGGCCGGTATTATTATGGATTCTTTGGAAGAGTTTAAGGAGGTTTCGGGCTTGTCTCCTAGCTTGCCCAAGAGCACCGCTTATTTTTGTAATGTTCTTAATCATGTTAAGCTTGCTATTTTACAGATTCTTCCTTTTGTTGAGGGGACTTTGCCTGTGAAGTATCTAGGAGTGCCATTGGTTACTACTAGATTGATTTTTAGAGATTGTAGAGAATTGGTGGAGAAGCTGGCCAACCGTATTAATGATTGGAGGAATAAATCCCTCTCGTTTGCTGGTCGTCTTCAGCTTATTCAGTCAGTTCTTTCTTCTATGCACATATATTGGGCGTCGGTTTTTGTTCTTCCTGCTAGAATTGTGTCTGATCTTGAGCAACTTATGCGGGGTTTTCTTTGGAAAGGTTATTCTAAAGTTGCTTGGGAGGTTGTGTGCTCTCCTAAGGAGGAGGGTGGGCTTGGGATTCGTAGGCTTGAATTTTTTAACACGGCTCTTATTGCTGCTCATATTTGGCGTTTATTCACTTCTATGGATTCGTTGTGGGTTAAATGGATTCATACATACAGGTTGCGTGGGCGTAATTTTTGGGATGTTCCAAGTCGTGGTAATATGTCATGGAGTTGGAGGAAGATCCTTCAGATTAGGCCTCTTGTTAGGCAATTTGTCTGGTATAACATTGGTAATGGTATGAAGGCTTCTGCTTGGTTTGATAAGTGGTGTTCGGTTGGTCCTCTCTCTCTTATAGTGTCTTCAAGGGATATATATCGGGCTGGTTTTACTTCTAATTCATTGGTTCGGGACATTATTTTGGAGGATTCTTGGGCATGGCCGAATGTGTGGGGAACTAAGTATCCTATGATTACATCTATTCCGGTTCCTTCTCTTAATGCTAATGTGGATGATCGGTTAGTTTGGAAGTCGGGGGATGGTCGTGTGAAGTCTTTCTCTGTTTCGACAGTTTGGGAGTGTATTCGGCCGCGTGGACAAGTTGTTGATTGGTTTCATCTTGTTTGGTTCTCGCACCGTATCCCAAGGCATGCTTTTCATTTATGGCTTGTGATGAGGAGGAGACTTCGTACTCAGGATAGAATTCGCTCTAATGATCCCTCTATTGGCACTCTTTTGTGCCCTTTGTGTAATTCTCAACCGGATTCTCATGATCATCTTTTCTTTGAGTGTTTGTATTCTTCACAGGTTTGGGATTCGTTGAAGGTGTTTGCTGGTATTACGGATATTCCTTTTCCTTAGAGAATGTGGTTCATCATTTGGCTCCTATGGCTTCATCTCGTTCTGTAAGGAGTGTTGTTTCTAAGCTTTTACTTGCGGCTACGTCTTATTTCATTTGGCAAGAAAGAAACAATAGAATTTTCAAGCAGCAACATCGGTCTGAAAGTCAAGTTATTGATGTGATTAAAGCAACGGTGCGTTTGAAGCTTCTTACATGTAGATTCAAGAGGAGAGCAAATGTGCTTAGCTTTTTGCGTGTGTGGCGTGTGCCTTCATCTCTTTTGCATTCTTGATGGCTTGTTCTATTCTTGATGCTGGTTTCGTTTCTTGGGAGCTTGAGGTTGGTCGTTTGCCTCTGGTTGTTGGCCTTGGTGGTTGTTGGGCTTCGTTGGAGATTCGGGTGAGTGCTGTACTCTTTTTCCCTACTCCAAGGTTTTCCCAATGGGTTTTTACTTGGAAAGGGTTTTTAAGGAGGCAGGCTCATTTGATTCATCATTCTCCTTCGAAGAGTTGGGCGGATTTGTGTGGTGATTCGTGTGTCATTAGGTGGTTATTTCCAGTAGGAGTTTTGGTATTTGTATGTATTGTTAGTTTAAACGCTTAGTGGCATGTCACAAGTGTTTTGTTGGATGTTCAAGCGATGCTTGAGGTTAATGTGGTACTTCAGCCACATTCCATTGTACTTAACTGATTTTTTGGTGTAATATAATTTACCGGGTGGAATACCCTTTACCCAAAAAAAAAAAAATCGGCAAACCATGGGGGGTACTAGAATCACCACGAAAAGATACCATATTAAGTGTCTCTAGAGGAAATGTTTCATTTATTTCCTGTTTCTCGAGAACACTTTGATGAGGGTTCTCTAATTGGGATAAGTGATCAGCAGCAAGGTTCTCAGCTCCTTTTTTATCACGGATAATGATATCAAATTCTTGTAGGAGGAGAACTCATCGGAGCAATCTCGGCTTTGCATCTTGCTTTGCAAAGAGATATTTGAGAGCCTAGTGATCCGTATACACTATGCTTTTGGACAAGATTAAGTATGGCCAAAATTTCTCGAAAGCATACACCACGGCAAACAATTCTTTTTCTGTTGTGGTGTAGTGAGCTTGAGCTTCGGTCAAAGTTTTGCTTGCATAATGAATAGTCTGAAAATGCTTGGTTTTGCGTTGCCCAAGACCACACCTATGGCAAAATCGCTTGCATCGCACATAAGCTCAAATGAAAGGTCCTAGTCGGGGGCAACTAAGATAGGTGCTTCAGTAAGCTTTTTCTTGAGAGTTTGAAAAGCTTCAATGAACTTTTAGGAAAAAGATGGAAAACCCTAAACGCTATTCTCTCTGGCGACGGAAAAGAAAAAAACGATTCACTTGAACTTCTACGATCGATCTTGTGATTCTTTCAATTGCAAATCAAATTCTTTTATTTGTGAATCACTTTTTCTACGATCTACTTTTTCCTTTGATTGGTTAATCCCCATCGTGGGTCGGTGGGATTTAATATCCTGTAGGTCGGCTGCTTCCATCTTTTTCCTTGCATGTGAATCGATCCTATATTTATATATTATCGTGATTTGTTCCTGCATGTTTATAATATAAGTTCTATTATTATATCCTCATAAATCACGTGTATTCCATGCAATTATTGTTGGGTTTTGTGTTTATCCATGGCGTTTTATTACTTCTGTGACATTGGTCGGTTTTATTAATTCGATCCATATTTAAAAAAAAAACGTCTTGGTGATTTTGTCTTGTGCTTTATCAGTAATAACCCTTTTAGGGTTTGGCTTTCTTGATCACTGCAAGTTAACCCTCTTTAGGGTTTGTTCGTGGCTTGTGTAAGTTCCTGCTTGGATTGAAGTTTATGTTATGTGGGTTTTGTGAGAGATGTACGTGCTTATTGCTGCAAGGGTTTCGACAATACTATTTTTTGTCGATCGTAATCTGGGATTCTTGGTACGATCTGATGGGATTCTTGGACTTTATTGATATATCTTGATGCTTGGTTTGTTGGATCTGCGCGTTAACGTTACCAATACCTTTTTTAGGGTTTGTTTTTTGATATCTGCAGCTGCTGTAAGTATTGTGTGCATGGGAATCGAAATATGTAAGTTAAGTTTTAGGGTATACTTATTCAAAAACCCTAGTCTCTACTTGCACGGATCTGTATCTTATTGTTTATTTTATCAGATCCTGTGTTCGTGTTTATGAACGTTAGGATTTCTTAATCCTAGTAGTCTGTTATTTGCTTCGTATTTTCACAAGATCTGCTGGTGTTGGACTGTTTTATTTGGTATGAAATACGAGGGTTTGTATTACTTGGTTTTGATTAATTGTTATGGTGATTGGTGTTGCTGTTGCAAGTTGGTTCACCAATCCGTTCTTTCATGTTTGTCGACCTTCTGGTCGTGGTTCCCTATTGGTTGGAGTTGCTTATTCGTGGAAGTGGGTTATGAGAGAGATGTTTTATCAAGTTGTTAGGGTTTTGACCCTAGATATTGCATATGCGTGATATTGCTGCTGAATCCATGAACGTTTTTTGCAAATCAGTTCTATACTAGTATGGGGTCTGATTTGATGTGATTATTGTTTATTGTGTGCATGGAATGGGTCTTGAATCCTTATACTTTGATGCTGATTGATCGCTATTGCTGGATGTCTATGGTGTGTTGCAGTTGGAACTTGATCATTGGATGTCTTCATGTATTCGCTTGTATTTGTTGGAAGATTAGTTCAAGTTCGGTTGTGCTGTAAGGTTGGGTCGCTTAGACCATGTTTATGCTTCAATTCCGATTAGCTACGGTTTTCTCTCTTATTAGGTTATTAGATTATGCTTATTGCATAATACTAATAGAAGACGCTATCGGTTGAAGTTGGAAGTTCGCATGCTTATGATCTGGATCGCTAGGATGACTAAGAAGATTTTATTTGAGCTGTGATGTATTGTTTTATTGCTAGTCATGGTTTAGTTGTATTTTAGATCTGTTTGTTATAAGAATGGCCTGTCATTCTTATATAGTGGTTGTGGTAGTGTCCTTAGGGACTTCGATGAGAGACTCACTCTCATCCATTGTACTTAAACGTTTTTTGATTAATGTATTTTACCGGGTGCAGGATTACTCCCCTTTACCCAAAAAAAGAAAAGCTTCAATGCACTCATCTGAAAAGACAAATGGAGTTTCTTTTTCAAGAAGTCAGGTCATTAGCCGGGATATCTTTGAGAAATCTTGAATGAATCTACGATAGAAGCCGGCATGACCCAGAAAACTCCGAAGACCTTTAATAGTTGTGGGAGGAGGTAGTTTATCAATGACATCAACTTTAGCTTTATTGACCTCAATCTCGCTCTTAGAAATTCTATGGCCTAGGACAATGCCTTCTTTGACCATAAAATGGCTTTTGACCCAATTTAGATGAAGATTTAAATCTTCACAACGTTGAAGCATTTGGTCCAAATGGAAGAGACATGTTTCAAAAGAATTCCCAAAGACCGAAAAATTGTCCATGAAGACCTCCATAGTTTTCTCGGTCATGTCGTGAAATATGGCCATCATACATCTTTGAAATGTGCTAGGAGCATTACACAAGCCAAAAGGCATGCGTCGATAGGAAAACATTCCGTATGGACACGTGAAAGTAGTCTTCTCTTGATCTTGGGGATCAATGGAAATTTAGAAGTAACCTGAAAAACCGTCGAGAAAACAATAGTACTCGTTTCCCGCTAGTCTTTCGAGCATTTGATCCATGAATGGAAGAGGAAAATGGTCTTTATGGATGGCGTCATTTAACTTTTGGTAGTCAATGCACAGACGCCATCCCGTTACCAATCGAGTAGGTATTAACTCATTTTCATCGTTCGTAACAACAGTTATGTCGCCTTTTTTAGGCACGCAATGAATGGGGCTCACCCAAGGACTATCCGAGATAGGATAAATCAATCCGGCATCAAGGAGTTTTATAAATTCTTGTTTGATAACCTCGTGGATTTTTGGATTCACCCTTCTTTGTTGTGGAACCGCCGGCTTAAAGTCATCCTCCATTAAAATTTTGTGCATACAAAATTCCGGGTTAATACCTTTAGTGTCAGAAACTTTCCAAGCAATGGCTCGCTTGTGTGACTTTAGAACCTTTAAGAGAGCGACTTTTCCCTCAATACTCAAGTTTTTAGCAATTATGACAGGCATTTTATCGGTGCCCTCCAAAAATGCATATTCGAGATGAGGTGGTAAGTCCTTAAGTTCAAACTCGAGAGGATTATCAGTAGACTTGGAATTTTCAACGGTTTTGATGTCCTCAATATGAAGTGGTTTTGGAGGGAGAGAAGAAGATGATGAAGGATCATCATTATGCAATTTCTCAAGGAGGAGAATGTCTCCCTCTGGGTTAATGACCTCGTCATCAATTCCCGGTGTTATTGAATTACTTTTTAGAAAAGCTTCGATTTCTTCCAAGATAAAGTCACTTCCCTAAAACGGAGTGAAGGAAGGGGAAGAATCGGCAACAATAGGTTGAGAAGAAGGAGTGGGATTGCCACTCGAAGAATTATCGGTGAAACCAAGAACTTCTTGAGAATACTCTTCGGAAGCAACATCGATGACATCCATTCGGTTGATTGACATGGAGTCATGATTGGAATAGTATCTCGAAGTTTGGTTGAGATTGAAGGTAATAGCCTCATTGCTAACACGGAGAGTGATTTATTCATCAAAAACATCAATCAAAGCACGACCCGTTCTTAGGAATCCCATCCCTAAAATGAGAGGAACCCTCGGATCTGCATCGAAATCAACAATCACGAAGTCAGCAGGAAAATTGAACTTTCCTACTTTCACAAATACATCCTCGGCAATGCCAAGTGTACGAGATATGGAACGATCTGCAAGCTTAAGAGTCATGCAGGTAGGAATAAGTTCAGGAAGAGAAAGTTTCTTTCATACTGAATGAGGCATCAGGATGATGCTTGCACCAAGATCGGCCAAGGAAATGCATTCAACCATCCCTGGAAAAACACAAGGAATGAGAAATTTTCCAGGATCTCCAATATTTTCAGGAAGCTTCTTTAATAGAACTGCTGAGCAATTCTCATTCAATGGAGTTTTAGCCATTTCAAATAGCTTTTCCTTGTTGCTTAACAAGTGTTTGATTATTGATGCAAATTTGGGCATTAGAATGATAGCATCCGCAAAGCTTATGTCAAAGTGCAAATCTTGAAAGATTTGAAAGAACTTGTCCATTTGGTGACTAGCTTTTTCACGGTGCTTTTGCTCATGTAGACGTGATGGGTAAGGTATGACGGTTTAGATTTAAGGATAGGAACTTTAGGAATCTCAACGGGAGTTTCTTAAGGTTCAAAGACAACTTTGGGTTTGGGTTTTGGGACAACTTGAGGATGGACGTGTGCGGCACTTTGTGAGCTAGTAAATTGCACTTTGTCCTTTATCGCCTCAAGTTCACGTTCCACTACCTTGGTAGGAGAAGAAGAGGTAGAAGGAATCGTGGGTCCATCATAGGAAACACCACTTCTGGTTGTAATCGCCTTCACATCGCCCCTCGGGTTAGTGATCGTATTTCTAGGAAGAGTTCCTGAGCCCGAGGGTCGATCATTTAAAGACTTCTTGAGTTCTGAGATCTGACTGACCAACAACCTATTCATTTCTTCTTGGGATTTCATGAATTGTTTCAACAACTCATTAGATGATGGTTGAGTTGGAACAATGGCTTGAGTTTGGTTAGGAAAATTCTTGGCTTGGTTGTTTTGATTAAAACCTTGGTTTTGAAAATTTCACTGATTTTGATTCCTGTTTCCATGAAAATACCCTTGGTTGAAATTACCCTGACCTTGATTTCTTTTAAAGTTTCCTTGGTTTTGGAAACCTTGACATAGATTGAAATTCCATTGGTTTTGAAAACCTTAGTTCATTCGATTCTGGTTTTGGTTACGGTTTTGGACATTTTGGTTTTGATTAAAACTGGGTGGTCCAGGGTAGTGGTTAGGATGATAGTTTGGTTCCATTTGAGGACGGTATTGGTTACCTCCTTGATTGGAAGTCCCGACTATCGCATTTGCTTCAAATGGATTACTATCGGTGGCCATACAATTGTAGTATGCGTGAGGGCCACCACAAGTAACACAAGCTTCCACTTTCTTGACCTCAACAGGTGAAGAAGTTTGTGGGAAAGAGACTTTCTTTTGGTTGGAGAGAATCAAAGCTTGAATAGCTTCCGTGAGTTTGTCAATCTTAGCATCGGTGCTAGATTGACTCACGGGGGATGAAGTAGAAGGACCAACACTTACTTGGTAAACAACCGGCTTGCTTCGTGTAGTGCAGACCTTAGACTTGATTTCAATAATAGCTAAAGCTTCTTTAGTGGTTCAACTCAAAAAGTTACCTCCAGCCAGGCATTAAGAGAATCTTGATCAACTTGGCTCACACCATTGTAGAAAGTGTCGAGTTGCATCAACTCATGATGAGGACATTTGCGAATCG
Source organism: Artemisia argyi (assembly GCA_030686995.1). Classification (NCBI taxonomy): domain Eukaryota; kingdom Viridiplantae; phylum Streptophyta; class Magnoliopsida; order Asterales; family Asteraceae; genus Artemisia; species Artemisia argyi. The sequence continues at coordinate 5,492 of JARVZY010006849.1, read as the reverse complement.
ATTCCTTAAAACGATCCCATGATTCACTAAATGATTCATTATACTTTTGAGTGAATTTGGTGATTTCATTTTTAGGACTTGTGGTTTTAGAAGGAGGAAATAATTCGTTCACAAATTTCTTAACTAAATCTTCCCATGTTTCAATTGAACGAGGGGGTTGTTTTTCAAGCCAAATCTGGGCAGCCCCCTCGAGGGAAAATGGAAAAAGAAGAAGTTTGATTGCCTCTTGAGGGACGTTCTTATATTTGATGGTGGATGTGATTTTGTTAAACCATCGAATGTGAGAGTGAGGATCGTCCCTCTTAAAAGCATAAAATTGGCTCGAGGTTACTAGATTCAATAACCCGGTCTTGAGCTCAAAATTATCAGCCACGATGGCTGACGAACGAGTGCGCATGCACTATAAAAAACAACTCAATTAAAACATGGCCGAATAAAAAACACAAGGAACTTAAACCAATAATCACAAGTAAATGGTTACTTTGAATGAAAAATTCTTAGAGTGGCGGTAGAACAAAGGTGAGAAATAAATGCTACTTACGTACCCGTTCTTCTTCGGTTCGCAATATAATGTCAGAACCTACCTAGAACCACTCTTTTTTCAATCAAAAGTGAACCAAGTTCACAAGGGATACAAAGGCAAGTTTTAATCTTTGGTTTGGGAACTTATTAATGGTCATACCCCCAGTTAGGTAGTATTCTATCGAATGTTTCTCGATGGTTGTCTTTTATGTTTATTTTTATTTAATAAGAAAAACAGAAAATGTTTTTGTATTTTTTTTATATGATATATATATATATATATATATATATATATATATATATATATATATATATATATATATATATATATATATATATACAAAAGAAAAGGAAAATATTTTTGTGTTTTATATATTTTTGAAAGCGATAACTTCTTGACGAAGGATCTACAAATCACTAATCGTTAAAACCTTAACGATATTGTCGCAACACAACCTCCCTGGCAGCGGCGCCAAAATTTGATTACGTGTGAGGTGTATATCAAATAAATATAAAGTATGTGAGTGAAATTCACTAGTAAACCCTTGTGAAAAGGTTAACTTGCAAAAGCCGTGAATAATATATATATGTGATACCCGGCAAGTGATTACCCGGGTCGTGTCCCAACGAGGTGCGAATGGCGATATCGTGTGAGATTTGAGATTAAAATGCTTATAAGGATTGGTTGAGAAATTATTTGGTATTATAGAACTACAGGAAATTACAAATAACGAACGAGAATTAAAATAAACGCAACTAAACTAGGAATTTAAACAAGGAATGCTAAATTAAAACTTAAAATCTACTTAAAATTCTTTGGGAATGATAACCGGGAAAAGGGGAAACCTAAAACGTAATCTAAATTAAAAAAAAAAAACATAAAAGTTAATTAAGAAAAACGCGAGTGCGCAAAATAAAAAGTAAATTTTAAGCTATATTAGTCCTACGGGTGTAAAAATGATTTTTCTACGATTCTAATGATAAAATAAAATTTTGAGAAAAAGAAAAATATTTTTTTAGGTTTTTAATTAATTAATATGAAATAAAAACAATTAAAACTAATTAAATGCCTAAAAATTAAAAATACTTTTTAGAAAAATACAAAATTTTTTCAGAAAATACTTTAAGAGTTTAATCTATCCTAAGTCTAAGAAAAATAACAAATTTGAAAGAGCTAACACAGATAAGCTGTGATAAGCTTAAACAGCTTACTAGGCTAACTTGGCAACTAATTGTTTACTATTAAATTATGTAAATGGTTACTGAAAGAAGACCCAAGGATGTGTGGTAGTAGAGTGTGATGTTGTATCTGTGTGGCGAACTAAGGGACCAGGGTTCGAATCCCCTTGGCACCTTTTTTTTGCAACTATTTTTTTTCAAATTTTCTTTTTGCAAATCATTTTAACAACAAAACTAAACAACCTTTAAAAAACCACTTTTACTGAAAAGCTTTAAATAAGCTTGTGCAAGCTCAAATTCTCAACAGTGGTGATGTTTTGCCTTAAAGTGAGTTTTTGAAATGTAGCAGCTACCCAAAACAAGCACATGAGCAAAAGCCAATGTAAACTTAACTCACACAAGCTCAAGTAACTGATAACAACAATTAAATAGGCCTGGATCAAACAGAAAACATAAACAATCAATCTTGGTGCATACTCAGCATGAAACAATCCTAAGCAGTTAAGGATTGAGTTTTATAAAGAGAAATTGGAAAGCTAAAAGCTATAAAATAAGCTACAAAAAACTGAACTAAAGGGAGAAATTAAGCTAAGGCTTACTAGGGAATCCTAAGTGAGCTATAAGGAACAACAAATAAGCAGTTTGAAAAGCCTAAATAAGCACTAAAATTAGCAAATGGAGAAGGGCTGCTAAGTAAGAAAACAGGCCTAGAGTGGACTGTTTGGGCAATTGCACAAGTCAAAAGAAAATTCTTAAAATTGGAACAAAAATACCATAAATTTGACAACCCAGAAAACTATCTAAGCACCCAATTCCAACCTCTAATTCCTAATCTAACATACCAAAATTGGGATAAAAAATAGGGCTGAGGCAGTTATGGTTATTGTTACAGCAGTAAAAAAAATGATCAAAATGCGACTTTTTACTAACTAAATTTTGATACCAAGTATGCAACAACTAAATTACCCTTTGTTAAACTAATTTCAAGTAACAACAACAACTAAAGAGGGCCGATGAGGCTAATTGGTACCTAATGCAGCAGGTCTACAAAGTGGGTGGGTGAATTGCATGGCTAAAAGTCAGTTACTAAAAGGACACAACAACAAGCTAACAAAGTTTATCACTATACAATACAAGCTAATCATAAAGTATAAATCTAAATCTAAATCCTATTCTAACTGAACTAAAACTAAGCTCAAAGAAGGCTAGAGACTAGAAAAAATGGTTATGTAGAAAAGCTAAAACTACTGATGCAGGGGAAATAAGATGGTTAAATGGTTTTATGTCCTATAAAAGTTATAGCCTAGATGATTGAAACTTGTTCTAACCTATATGCAACTATTATGCAACAACAAAAACAATAAAACAAGCTTAAATCTAAAATCTGAGTTAACTATTTTGCTATTCAGTTTTTAAATCAACAACTTTAGAAATCTACTAGAATGCTTTAAAAATAAACTAGAGAATGATAAAGCTACTTAAAAACAACCACTGACAATACATAAAGAATGATGTAAGTTGGAATTTGAGGTAAAAACAATTTTAAGGCAAACTAAAGGTTTGTTCCAAATACCCCTTCACAGGGATGTTGCTTAAAAAAAGTTTTCAAAACTAATTCTCATATTGTGAAAGATAGATTAGGCTATGTTTTAACTGAATAAGCAGGAATAACTAGTAAATAAGCAGTTTGAGACAAGTACTTAAGTTAAAGACATCTTACTGAATGAATTTTGGAGACAGAAAAAGTAAAGAACTCAACTTGCATTAATCTAAAAAAAACTAGTACAAAGAAAATTACAATTTTTTACTAAAAACCTACTACCCTTTTTTTTGGGTAAAGGGGAATAATCCTGTACCCCGGTAAATCACATTAACCAAAAATCATTTAAGTACAATGGATATGGGTGAAATCCCATATCTAAGCCCGTTACATAGGCATAAACATTTCTTTGAAACAAGAAAAAAACCACTACCACATAAACAAAACATGACTACAATAAGACCAACTACTACCTAGTCCGACCTTGGAGCTTGAAATCATCATAATAGGCAGCCAAGTGTCTTGGTATCTCGTGTAGCTGATCCATAAAGTCATCATACTCGTAGTACTCTTCCTGGTCCTGTCCACCACCCGTTGATGATAATGTACCCTTGGGCATATCAAATAAATTCACAGACTCATCATACGGATTAAGAACCTCATCCACCTCACTGTCAGAATCAATTACATCACCAACCTTAGAGAAAGGGTTACTTCTTTTAGTAGTAGAGTTAACAAGGGATAAGGATGAACTAGACGAACCAGCCTCCTTACCCTTATCCAAAAGTAAACTTCCAGGCGGCTCATGTAACGAAATATCATTAATGGAGGAGACAAAATTAGTATCCGCCATTACACAACCATTATTACCATCCTTAGGCACATCATCCTTAGGAATATCAATCACTTTATCATTCTCCATACGTTGATCAATATAAGTCTTCAATTCAGCCAAGTTGATGTCATCTTTGAAGTACTTTCCATCAGTTTTAGAGCTGTTAGAAACATCATTAGGCACCTTTGGAGTAGGATGTGGCTGTTCAGTGTCATTAGGCTTATCACAAACCAACTCCAATCCCTCCATAGAGATAAGAGGGGAATTTTCCTTCGGTATAGACGTAGTAGCCTGGTTGTTATTACTAGGCTTAGAAACGGGACGATATATCAATTTAGGCTTACCCGACACCCTCACCTTTTTAACACCCTTAGATTTACTCTTTGCAGCCCCGCCACCATCATCCACATGTAATGTACGTTTAACTTCCTTCTCTTTCCTATGGCACTCCTTATCAACATGATCAAAAATTTTACATATAGAACATCGAGGCGGCTTATATTCAAACTCAATATCAATTCTAACCATACAATGCTCATTAGTCTTTGGAATAGGAACTGCCACAACAAGAGATTCCACATAATCATTATCAGCCGAAATCTCAACTAAAACTCTAGCATACGAATTCATACCCCACGACTTGAGGCACATATTACTTGTGTGCTCATCATACATAATGATTCGTCCAAGTTTAGCCGCGATCAGATTCAGCCCCACCTTAGAATATGCCACCACCGGCACGTTATACAATTTAACCCAAACATGAACCTTCTTAATGTCATGTTTAATCAATACTGAATTAGGGTTCCAAATGTGGAGAATGAGTGGAATAGACCTAATACGCCAAGAACCATGATTAAGAACATTTTCCATACCTTCCCTACTTGAGAATTGAAACATAAAGAACCCTTGATGTATCATGACATGCATTAACCCGAATTTCTTCCAAACGTTACGCACGAAATTTTGGACAACAGGAAACGCAGGTCTATGTCCAACAAAATAGCCATAAAGTGAATTATTAAATCGTGAGCAAATCGTTTCCACTTCTTCATGCGGTATTACAACATCAGCCAAAACCATAGGTATAGCATTAGCATCAATCGAGTTACTAGCAGCAACATGGCTAGAACCCGTAGGTATAGCATTAGCTTCAATCGAGTTACTAGCAGCAGCATGGCTATTGTTACTTACATTGGCAACGTGTTTCAAACACCCCACCTCACAAACGTGCTGAGTATCCTTGACAACAGCTGCATGGTTACTATTTACCTCACCATCATCCTTTGTAATATCCGTAACACCAGCCGTATCATCACCCAAGCTAGTTGGTACCACGTTGCTTGTAACACAACGATAAGGCATCAACGGTTTACCATCTTTACCCAATATTTTACCATCAATGTTCTTAAACTT
>JARVZY010006848.1:0-25210 GCA_030686995.1 Artemisia argyi | reverse complement strand
TACTAACGATTCTAGAGTGCTCAAGAAGATCTATCAAGGTCTTATAGTCTCAACACTAGTTTTGTTTTTCTAACGGAGTCTTAAAGTTTTTGTTGAATCTTTAGTTTTATAATCTCCAGGAGATCTGCAAACATCATTCCACAAGCATTATATCTTACTTTTCTTTTTAGAATTTGTTAGCATATATAGATTGCCGCCGATTTTACGCGAGGTTGCCCTGTCTGTTTTCTCAGGTTTTACAGGTTATGTATGACAAGAAGATGATTTATATTCTGGAAGGGAAGCTTTGATTGTTCATTTTCTTGGAGGAAGATCTAACCTGGCCACCTTATTATCCATACCGAGCGAATCAGGGGAGTATTTGATTTCATTCTTTTTACTTATTTCACTTTTACATTCTTTACTTGAACATTGAGGACAATGTTCATCCTAAGTGTAAGGGGAGGATAAAATGATGATACCTTACAGATACACTTTCACTTGAGTTTGTTTGTTTGATAGTAGATGTGTAATAAAACGATGAGAAATACTTGTTAGTGTAATTTTAGCGCCAAATTTAAAATTTTTTACAACATTTAGGAGTGAAACTTTAGCCATAGCAAGCGTCTCATGGATAGGAGTCGTATGACTAGCACAAAACCGTACCATTCAGAAAAATTTTCCACCCAAATATATGAGGTTCGCCTTTAGATTTGATAGGAAAAGCATTTACTATTAGTGCTTATGAGTGTACCTGATGCGTGGGAATCGCACCTTGCTTTACCTCTCGAGGGATCTCGAGAAGCTTACAACCCCCACCAGGCAGTGTACCTGATCGTTGTAGTATAGTATAGTGACAAGTACCGGGGGATTGATCGTTCAGCTTAGGAATAGTGTCGCTAGGATTAGAAAACCTAATTAATAGTTCTAGAGGTGAGGGATGATTATTTTGTATTTTTATATTTTTATGAAAGCAAGTAAAATCTCGGTTTTGGAAGAGTGGGCGGAATTAGTTGCTATTCAACTAACCCAAAGCTAAGATATATTCAAAATAAAATAATAAAAAATGAAAACAAACTAATTATACTAAGGTTGTGAGCAGTAATTGGAGAAATTGTGTTTACTTAGACTTCACTACTCCCTAGATATCTTTTACATGTTAATTACTTGTTACACTTGTATGAATGACGGATTTTATTCCTTAATACCATTCGTGGGGTGGCATACATAACTCCCCAACTCTATGAGCTCTTATCTCCTCCTACACCATGACCTAGCACAACTATAGGGATTGTAAACAGTGGCTCATGCATTAAATACAACCAATAAAGACCTAGTACGCCTCGGTTCATGTTTCTTAAGACGTTCAAGCATGTTACCATTTGGAGATCTGCCAGTTTTCTTAAGCCTAACATATAAATCATTCATCCAAGAACAAGAATAAACAAGTAATCAACACATAATCAACATCTAGGTTTCATTAGATCTAAGCAAACACAAGAGAGATCTAGCCTAGCATAGTAGAATTGAGACAAGAACAAGATATAAACAACCAACACATAGACATATTGATTGAATTGAAAGTACACTTATCTCAATTACAATGCAAGGTCTCAAGGGTTTGGAACCCTTGAAAAACTTGTAAAAGAGGCACCAAAATCGTCTTTAGGGTTTCACCAAAACTTCTCTCTTTTTAATGAAAAAACTAGAAAACTATATATAGGAAAAACAGGCTGACGGCGTCAAGAGTTACTTGTGACGCCGTCACCTCGCCGCCATATACTTCCTCGGACGGCCTTGATCCACTTATGACGGCCTATGTGACGCCGTCACCACCCACGGTATTTTATTCTTGCCACTTTGACGCCGTCATGAAGCCTTCTGACGCCATCACCACCTACGATGTTTAACTCCTCATGTCTGACGCCGTCAAGATGGTGGTCTTGACGCCGTCACCTTGTATCTTCAGCATGGAAATTTGGTACTTAGCCGTTTTCTTCACTTTTATGCTCCAAAAACGTCCAAAATGGCTTCTTTTCCAGAATTCACTCTCCAAACACCTAAAATCACAAAAGGAACGATTTAGGGCAATATTTGATCAAATAAAGTCGGATTCGGGCTTAAATGACCCCCTAAAAACGGATCATTTTTTGCCTCATCATATACCCTTACACTTGAGATTTGCTTGTCCTCAAGCAAATGAGCTTTTATTCTACTCAAAAGACAAGTTATGGGTCATTTAACACTAATATAAAAGTAATTGCAACAAATAATCGTTCCACTAAAGACCAATAGACAAGCACGGAGGTCATACACAAGCACCTCACAAATAGTGTTTAGATACTCACATCTCTCGGGTGTAATAAAGTAATATAACATTATGGAAATGGAAGATATCTCTCACTACCTGTCATAGCAAAATAGATTACCATAGGCTTGGGAAAGGATCCAACCTCCACCACATGGCGTAAGCACCTAGGATAAACTATCAAAGAGGTCTTTTAAAGGGTTATAACGTTAGGTGTAGGGATATGAATTACACGGTTTTGTTGGATAAAGGAAGTTTTACTGGTGGCGAGTTAACAATCTTGGTTAATTACATGTACAAGATGGCGTTGCTAAGCCAAGACTAGACTCGACTTAAGCTAATAAATGAAAAATAACAAAAAACATAAAATGAACATAGAATGAAAACGGGATGGTAGTCCGTATGTTTTTTTTTTTCTCTTTTTCTTTTCTATTTTTTTTTCTTTTTCTTGATTTTTTGATTTTTTTTTTTTTTTTTTTTTTTTTTTTTTTTTGCATACACTCTTACCCTACCATCCGAAATAATACATCATAGGGGATGAGAATTCCCCTTACACTTGAATCTTTACATACTTTACAATTAACTAATCTAATGACTTGAATTAAGAAAATTAAAACACTTGGAGCACTTTTAAGATTAACGTACATATGGGGGTAATAAGTGATGTTCTTCCCCATTACTCCATAAAATAAGTACTTACCCATGAGTCCCAATCGTCCCAAAACAATATGTACAAGGATATGACTCGACTTAGCAACCATGTAATCAATTAGAAAGTTAACTTAGGGTTTAACAAATAACAATAATGCACTAAAAATGAGTGCATACACGGAAGGCTAAGGTGATTTGGTTGTACATTTAAGTGGGGTGTAACAAATTCTTCCTTTAAGTAAGATGCTTAAAGTTAGAAACGAAAATATAGGCTCGAAGGGGTGTACTAGGGGTATCATGTACTAAAAATGAGTACAACGCTAAGGGTGTGGGAAAAATTAGTTGACTTAACTAGTCAAGTAATATGACTTAAACGGTCAAGTAATTATAATACGGGTTTAACACAAGGGTGATCCTAATGCCTCTTATCATGTAGTAAATCCTACTACACGAATGTAGTCTCACTAGCGGTCTCGGGATGCATCACTAACGCAAGTTCTAGAATCTAAATGCTACCGGTACACTCATAAGCACCAATAATAAATGCTTTTCCTATCAAATCTAAAGGCGAACCTCACATTTTTGGGTGGAAAATTTTTCTGAATATACGGTTATGTGCTAGTCATACAACCTCCTATCCATGAGACGCTTGCTATGGCTAAAGTTTCACTCCTAAATGTTGTAAAAAATTTTAAATTTGGCGCTAAAATTACACTAACAAGTATTTCTCATAGTTTTATTACACATCTACTATCAAACAAAACAAACTCAAGCGAAAGTGCATATGTAAGGTATCATCTTTTTACCCTCCCCTTACACTTAAGATGAACATTGTCCCCAATGTTCAAGTAAAGAATGTAAAAGTGAAAAAGTAAAGAGAATGAAATCAAATACTCCCCTGATTCGCTCGGTATGGATTTTAGGTTGGCCAGGTTAGATCTTCCTCCAAGAAAATGAACAATCAAAGCTTCCCTTCCAGAATATAAATCATCTTCTTGTCACAAATAACCTGTAAATCCTGACAACAATAGACAAGGCAACCTCGCGTAAAATCGGCGGCATCCTATATAAGTTACTAAATCCTAGAAAACAAAGTAAGATATAATGCTTGTGGAATGAAGTTTGCAGATTTCCTGGAGATTATAAAACTTAATAATTCACAAAAACCATAAGACTCCGTTAGAAAAACAAAACCGGTAAAATTTCCAGATTTTAATTCCTGACGCCGTCAAGAGCAATATCCCGACGCCGTCAGAATGGACCTGCAGAAATTCTTATGTTAAGTTTCCGGAAAATTTCTGGAAAAACTTCGTCCTACTTCCTGGAAAATCCTGCAAAACTTCATTATGACTCAATACAAGCATTTGACTCTAACAAATACGAATATACATGTTCATTAAATATTGTGGAGAATCATGATCGGTTTGTTTCTTAAAAACATATTTGGGGTTTCCCCTTACACTTATCTTTTGCAAAAATACCTTTAGGTTGAAGTTAAGACTAGGCTAAACAACATAGTAAAGTATTTTCACGTTTTATTTTAGAAGCATGATCAACCAACAATAAAAACAAAGCATGCATATGGAAGCAAATAACAATCAAACAAATAAAAATCACACAAAACATGGGTTGCCTCCCAAGAAGCGCTTTTCTTTATTTACGAGTCTTGTAGCTAGACTCAAAGTCGTGGATTACTACGTGACTTCATCATTGGTTCCACTCTCTAGGTCGTCTTCTAAACCAGTTTTGTATTCCGGACCTAGTTGCAAGCATTCTTTGTAGAAACCAAGCATCCTATTTCTAACATACTGTACTCCTCTACGTCTATCCTCCTCATTCCTATAATAAGCCGCTTGCTTACGTTCCTTTTCGAAATTAGAGAGAAGGCGGTATTGTTCGATCTTGTAGGGCATTTGATAAGCGACCTCATCATTGTCTTTCTTGAACCTAACTATCCCTAAAGTCGGATCATAACTCATCCTAGTGGCTTCAACAAAAGGCTTCCCGAATATAATTTGGCTTAGGCAAGAATCTATCACGGGACGAGTGTCTTCCACTATCATAAAATCAATCTCATAGGTGAGATTCCCTATAATCACATGTACTCCCTTAACCCTTCCTGCAAAATTACTTATCCAATTTTTACCGGGCATCATCCTAAAATTGAGTTGCTTCTTCATCACCCAATTGTAATAGGTCCTAGTCATGATGTTTACGGGGGATCTAAGGTCGATGTAAGCTTTCCATATATGCATGTGCCCTATATTACATGGGATGTTAATGTTGGAGGGATCTCCCATTTTGATCAGGGGGTCGCCAAAGATATATGTTTTCTCGGGACTATCGAATAAATCCTTATGGTATTCCCGTTCCTCCTCGGTTGGAAACTTATCAAAGTATTTCTCTATAGGTTCTATCTCCTCCAATTTCTCATCCTTTTTAACCTCAACTTCCCTACTCTCATCCTCACTATTGGCTTCTACCTTAGCTTCATCCTTGTCACTCTCCTCTATCTCTCTATCTATCGGCTTAATGGTGACAACATTGACAAAGTGGACATGTTTGGATGATGAGGGGTCCTTAATTTGAATTCCACTATTGGTGTCCCTAGTGTCCTTCCTAGGTGTGGCTAATGTTTGGTTGTTGAGGGCTTTCAACAAGTTGTCGATCTTGTTGGTCATCTCCGTTTGTTGTTGGTTGAATTCGGTTTCAAACCTAGCTATGCGAGCTTCTTGAGATGCCATGAATTTAGACATCAATCCTTCAAGATTGTTGGTACTACCATAGTTGTTAGAAGGATTGTTGTTGAAAGTACGGTTGGATGGTGGACCGTTTAATTGGTAACGATTAGGCGGATTGGAAGAATTTGGTTGATTTTGTTTCCACCTAAGGTTTGGGTGATTTTTCCATGAGGGGTTGTATGAATCACCGTATGTGTTTGGCTCGGGCTTGAAAGTGTACCACTTATCTCCCGCTTCGTCGGTACGCGTGGATGCGTAGTCCGCAAAAGCTGTTCCGGGGAGTTCCACACAATCACGAGTGTCATGGGGACCACTACATAATTCGCATGAAGAAGTGATTTTGTTCACTTGGCTTGAATGCTTCGGAGCTTCGTAAGATTTCATGAGAAACTTGACTTGGTCCTCAAGTTCCATGATCCTACGGTCGGGAGTGCTTGAATTGTTCAAAGGCAAAGATATTGCCTTGACCGTTTTGTTCAAATCACGGGGATCATTCCAACTTTCGTTGTCATAGAGAGCAAGATCTTCTATGAGTTCCCATGATTGTTCCGCACTAAGATCACGTAGCTTACCACCGGCCGATTGGTCAATGGTTCGCCTCGTGGAGATGTCGATATGGTCATAGAAGATTTGGACTTGGAGCCAAAGATCTATGCCATGATGAGGGACTTTTTGGAGTAAGTCCTTGAGACGAGTCCATGCTTCATAAAGAGATTCATTTTGACGTTGTTGGAACATCAAGATGTCATTCCTAAGCTTAGTAGTTCTCCCCGGTGGGAAAAATTGAGCAAGGAAACGAGTGGTAAGATCATCCCATGTGGTGATGGATCCCACGGGTAAACGCTCAAGCCATTGACTAGCTTGATCCCGTAGAGAAAATTGGAATAGGCGTAAACGGGTAGTCTCTCTAGTTTCAACACCTAGGTCTATGGAATCTACGATTTTGAGAAAGTCCTTAAGGTGTTGGTTTGGATCTTCGGAACGAAGTCCATGGAATGCACATCCGCTTTGCACCAACCGGATGGTGTCGGATCGCAAGGGGGTCACATTGTCTCCGGTGAGCTCAATGGTGTTTCGGTAGCCTTGGTGGCTAGGTCGGGAATACTCTCCTAAGGTTCGGGGCCTAAGGGGTTCTAATGGTGGGTTTTGTTGTGGTGGGATGATGGGTTCAAAGATGTTACCACCTTCCATGATGTCGGATGGTAAAGAGTTACGAACAAAGGCACGAAGAAATAAGATAGACTAAAGAAGACCTAAAAATAAAAATAAAAATCTTACTAGAAAGGAATCTAGCACGTAGACCTAATAAAAAGAAATCCTAACCTAGACAACAACTATTCCCCGGGCTGCGGCGCCAAAAACTTGATGCGTGGGAATCGCACCTTGCTTTACCTCTCGAGGGATCTCGAGAAGCTTACAACCCCCACCAGGCAGTGTACCTGATCGTTGTAGTATAGTATAGTGACAAGTACCAGGGGATTGATCGTTCAGCTTAGGAATAGTGTCGCTAGGATTAGAAAACCTAATTAATAGTTCTAGAGGTGAGGGATGATTATTTTTGTATTTTTATATTTTTATGAAAGCAAGTAAAATCTCGGGTTTTGGAAGAGTGGGCGGAATTAGTTGCTATTCAACTAACCCAAAGCTAAGATATATTCAAAATAAAATAATAAAAAATGAAAACAAACTAATTATACTAAGGTTGTGAGCAGTAATTGGAGAAATTGTGTTTACTTAGACTTCACTACTCCCTAGATATCTTTTACATGTTAATTACTTGTTACACTTGTATGAATGACGGATTGTATTCCTTAATACCATTCGTGGGGTGGCATACATAACTCCCCAACTCTATGAGCTCTTATCTCCTCCTACACCATGACCCAGCACAACTATAGGGATTGTAAACAGTGGCTCATGCATTAAATACAACCAATAAAGACTTAGTACGCCTCGGTTCATGTTTCTTAAGACGTTCAAGCATGTTACCATTTGGAGATCTGCCAGTTTTCTTAAGCCTAACATATAAATCATTCATCCAAGAACAAGAATAAACAAGTAATCAACACGTAATCAACATCTAGGTTTCATTAGATCTAAGCAAACACAAGAGAGATCTAGCCTAGCATAGTAGAATTGAGACAAGAACAAGATATAAACAACCAACACATAGACATATTGATTGAATTGAAAGTACACTTATCTCAATTACAATGCAAGGTCTCAAGGGTTTGGAACCCTTGAAAAACCTGTAAAAGAGGCACCAAAATCGTCTTTAGGGTTTCACCAAAACTTCTCTCTTTTTAATGAAAAAACTAGAAAACTATATATAGGAAAAACAGGCTGACGGCGTCAAGAGTTACTTGTGACGCCGTCACCTCGCCGCCATATACTTCCTCGGACGGCCTTGATCCACTTATGACGGCCTATGTGACGCCGTCACCACCCACGGTATTTTATTCTTGCCACTTTGACGCCGTCATGAAGCCTTCTGACGCCGTCACCACCTTCGATGTTTAACTCCTCATGTCTGACGCCGTCAAGATGGTGGTCTTGACGCCGTCACCTTGTATCTTCAGCATGGAAATTTGGTACTTAGCCGTTTTCTTCACTTTTATGCTCCAAAAACGTCCAAAATGGCTTCTTTTCCAGAATTCACTCTCCAAACACCTAAAATCACAAAAGGAACGATTTAGGGCAATATTTGATCAAATAAAGTCGGATCCGGGCTTAAATGACCCCCTAAAAACGGATCATTTTTCGCCTCATCAGTACCGGTAGCATTTAGATTCTAGAACTTGCGTTAGTGATGCATCCCGAGACTGCTAGTGAGACTACATTCGTGTAGGAGGTATTAGGATCACCCTTGTGTTAAACCCGTATCATAATTACTTGACCATTTAAGTCATATTACTTGGCTAGTTAAGTCAACTAATTTTTCCCACACCTTAGCGTTGTACTCATTTTTAGTACACGAAACCCCTAGTACACCCCCCCGAGCCTATCTTTTCATTTCTAACTTTAAGCATCTTACTTAAAGGAAGAATTTGTTACAACCCACTTAAATGTACAACCAAATCGCCTTAGCCTTCTGTGTATGCACTCATCTTTAGTGCATTATTGTTATTTGTTTAAACCCTTAGTTAATTATCTAATTGATTACATGGTTGCTAAGTCGAGTCATATCCTTGTACATATTGTTTTGGGACGATTGGGACTTATGGGTAAAGTACTTATATTATGGAGTAATGGGGAAGAACATCATTTATTACCCCCATATGTACGTTAATCTTAAAAGTACTCCAAGTGTTTTGATTATCTTAATTCGAGTCATTAGATTAGTTTATTGTAAAGTATGTAAAAATTCAAATGTAAGGGGAATGTTTATTCCCTATGATGTATTATTTTGGATGGTAGGGTAAGAGTGTATGCACAAAAAAAAATTAAAAAAAAATAAATCAAAAAATCAAGAAAAAGAAAAAAAAAATAGAAAAAAAAAATACGGACTACCATCCCGTTTCATTCTATGTTTATTTTATGTTTTTGTTATTTTTCATTTATTAGCTTAAGTCGAGTCTAGTCTTGGCTTAGCAACGCCATATTGTACATGTAATTAACCAAGATGATTAACTCGCCACCAGTAAAGACTGCCTATATCCAAAAAAACCGTGTATTCCATCTCCCTACACCTAACGTTACAACCATTTAAAAGACCTCTTTGATAGTTTATCCTAGGTGCTTACGCCATGTGGTGGAGGTTTGATCCTTTCCCAAGCCTATGGTAGTCTATTTTGCTATGACAGGTAGTGAGAATTGTTTCCATTTCCATATTGTGATATTACTTTATTACACCCGAGAGATGTGAGTATCTAAACACTATTTGTGAGGTACTAGTGTATGACCTCCGTGCTTGTCTTTGGTCTTTAGTGGAACGATTATTTGTTGTAATTACTTTTATATTAGTGTTAAATGACCCCTAACTTGTATTTTGACTAGAATAAAAGCGCATTTGCTTGAGGACAAACAAATCTCAAGTGTAAGGGTATATGATAAGGCGAAAAATGAACCGTTTTTAGGGGGTCATTTAAGCCCGGAATTGAATTTATTTGATCAAATATTGCCCTAAATCGTTCCTTTTGTGATTTTAGGTACTTTGGGAGTGAATTCTGGAAAAGGAAGCATTTTGGACATTTTTGGAGCATAAAAGTGAAGAAAACGGCAAAGACTTAATTTTCCATGCTGAGAACAGTACCTGACGGCGTCAAGAAGGAAATTGTGACGGCGTCAGGAGTAAAATCCATGACGACCCAGTGAAAACCTGAAGGCGTCAAGAGTTATTTTGGTGACGGCCTGAAGATGGATTACACGTGACGGCGTCAAACCTAGATCTAGGCAGTCCGAGGAGTTTATTGGCGGCGAGATGACGGCGTCAGACATTTACTCTTGACGCCGTCACCTCACAAAATCTATATATACTTTTCTATTTTTCATTCATTAGAGGAGGAACTTGTGTGGAGAATACTAGGGTCGAACCTAATAAACCCTAGGTTGTTTGTAACAGTATTTTCAAGGGTTTTTACCCCTTGAGACCTTTCATGTTAAATTAAGATAAGTCCTCTTTCAATTCAATCAATATGTCTATGTGTTGTTTGAATATATCTTATGCTTGTCTTGATTTTAACATGCTAGGCTAGATCTTTCATGTGTTTGCTTAGATGTAATGAAACCTAGATGTTAATTATAGGTTGATTGCTTGTTTATAGTTGTAATGGATGAATGATTTCAATGTTAGGCTTAAGAAAATTCGCAGATCTCCATTGTGTAACTTGTTTGAACGTCTTAAGAAACATGAACCGATGTGTACTAGGTTTTTATGATTGTATTTAATGCATGAGCGAATTCTAGTGATCCCATGTTAGGAGCTTCTTAGCCGGCTCGACATAGGAGTGAAGTAGGAGCTTATAGGATTGGGGAAGTAAGTACGCCACCCCATGAATGGTATTAAGGAATACAATCCGTCATCCACGCAACTGTAACAAGTAATTAACCTGTAAAAGATATCTAGGGAGTAGTGAAACCTAAGTAAACACAATTCTCCCATATATTGCTCACACCACTAGTATAATTTAGTTTATTTTCATTTTTAGCATTTTATTTTGATTTCATCTTAGTAATTGGGTTAGTTGACTAGCAACTAATTCCGCCCAACTCCTTCAAAACCGAGATTTTTAATTGCTTTCATAAAATATAAAAATACAAAAAGAATCATCCCTCATCTCTAGACCTAGTCTTTAGGTTTTCTAATCTTAGCGACACTATTCCCAAGTTGAACAATCAATCCCCCGGTACTTGTCACTATACTATACTACAACGATCAGGTACACTGCCTGGTGGGGGTTGTAAGCTTCTCGAGATCCCTCGAGAGGTAAAGCCTGGTGCAATTCTCACGCATCAGTAGTTTGTTTTATATTGTACATCCAAATATAACGATCCATCTAAAACATAAAATAGGAGCTATGTAATAATATGTATGCATGCATCTCATGTTTACCATCTAAAACATAAAATAGGAGGTATATAATAAGATGTATGCATCTATCTCATGTTTATGTATAATTGTGTTTTCGGTTGGTCAATCCTAACCACTTTTAGAACACATGGTCTCATGTGAATGCTTGTTATTAGATTAGGTATTATTTAAAAAGAAATCGGCAACATTTTCCCCTTAACTCCCTAAGTATACATATAAACGCATACTCGTAGGAGTAATAGAAAATTGCTATCATTTTTTTTTCCTTCTAAAATAATAGTCAATCCAATATTGAGAATTTATATCTTAAATGAAACAATTTGTTATAAAAGTAGTCCTAAATTGGAAGAATCTAATATTAACCTCTAATAAGTTAATATTCGACGGGTGTTAAACTGTATATTCATCTATAGTTTGACTTAGTTTTATTATATGGATGTTGCAAGAATATATGCTTGCTTAAAGATATTTGGAAATAATGTCTTACTTCAACGAGTTGTAAGTCCAGTTATCCTAAAAGTATTACTACATGATTTCCGTAAATGACCCTACATATATGAACATTCAAATAAACGAATTAGCTTCAAAACTCTAAGAAAATAAAAGAGTAACCTATATTATAATTTGATGAATAAGATGCATTTAATACCTTTGAAATTTATATTTGAAAGTTAGAAAGAATTTTAATAGTTAGTTGTGTATTTAAGAAGATATTGAATGAGTTTTGGGTATTAAATTCGGCGTAGCCCCAACGGATAGAATACAAAAATTTATAGAGACCGGTTTTATGATAATGTCTCATTTAAATTTTTATAGACCAGTAACGGTATATTATTCTTTCTTGTATCTAGACTGATTCTTTCTGTAAGACCCGATCCTTATTATTTTTGGAGGGTGTGTTTTGGGTTTTGAGACATGTATCCTTTGTATTTGGCCTTAATAAAGGGTTCTTGATGCTTCTTTTTGAAGTAGTGTCCATGCTAGATGTTTGGTATAAGTTTTTTGTTCTTAAACAAGTTCTCTTATTAGTTTCAATCGGTATATTAAATAAAATGGTTAATTCTATCAATTGGCAATGAACTTTCAAAAAAATTTAATTGTTGGTAACGAACTTTGTAAAATACTAATATCACCTGTGAAACTCCTAAATTCGTTCAAGTATTACCCATATTGTCTATGTTCGCAACTTGTAACCGGTTCATCAGGTAAAGCTATCTTTTCTATTTTCTAGTTAACTACATTTTTAGTCCTTGTAGTTTGGTGGATATTTCACGTTTGGTCCAATTTTGTTAAAAGCATGTTAAACAGGCGAAATGTAAAAATTAGCACCACCTTCTTCTCATTCCATCTACCATACTACACTCACTCTCACCCCTCATAACAACAACCACCACCACACACCACCATAAAACCACCCAAATACCTACCTCACCTTACCATCAAATGCTCACTATAAAACAAACCAATACCCAAGTCAAAAAATGGGTCATGGGTCAACCCAGACTGGCTCACATCACTAACAAGGTCACTAACCAACACAAAAAAAGACAACTAAAATATACCAATAACAAATGCTAAACTAGAAGGTGTATATGATCTTTTAGGTGGGGCCCTCTTTTTACCTTTATTTAAATAGATGAATGATTATGGACCTATTTATAGATCAACAGCTGGTCCAAGAAAATTTGTTAGGAGGGTGGCAGTCATGCTTCCGAAATCGTTCATACCTCCCAAATCCACCAATAATATCATTCCACCTCATTGCACCTCATTCATACTTATTTCATACCTCTCAACCCCTTTTTAGTGGCAACCATGCCTTTTTCATACCTCCCAACTAATTTTATTTTTTTATTGTTTCTTGTGCTCCCAACGTTCCAAAATAGTCCCCAAAGGTTAGTTTTCAAGCCAAACCGCGGAAGCAAACTTTGCCGTTGGAACCTTGCCGCTGGCCATGCCGCCGAGGTGGCGGCGGTGTTCACCGGCGGCATGGCCTTGCCGATGGTGATACCGTTGGCCACTACCACCATTCTTGTTGTTAGTGACCCATTAATTGCTAAATATGGTACTATATATGCTAAAGGTCTTGTTGTTGAGGTTTCTGAGTTCTTGTTTGGTTCCGGTTTTGCTATTGCTGAAGGTTCTCTTTGTTCATTCATTTGTGAAACCCACTATCAATCTAAAAAAAAAAAAAAAAAAAAAAAAAAAAAACCCTTAAAAAATCACCAGTCTTGAAAAAGTATGACAATATCTTGACTTGAAAGGTCGGATCCTAACAGACTTGTAAAGATTCGAATCCTGTTGAAAACAAACGACAGATCTTGAAAGCAGTCAAATGTAGTCCGACGAGATTTCGACGAATGTGTTTTTGGTTGCGGTGAAATCTTGAAAATAGCCAAACTTAGTCCGGCTGATCTTGAAGACGGTTAGGGTTTTTAACTTGAGGGTAATATATTGTAGAGCTGTTAGGTGGCAGTACTGAAATCCGGCAAGATTACAACGACTGTATTTTGTGTTTTTTATTGTGCCTTTATGCGAAGAGAGAGAGAAGGGAAGAGTGGGTGAATTATGTGTTTTGTATATAAGTGGACATGCGTGGTCACAAGTGTATCCAATGGTACCCAAACGGTCATATAGCCTATTCTTGCATGTTTCAACAAGTTTCACACGTGATACTAGTATTTTACAAATTTCGTTACCAACAACTGAAATATTTTGAAAGTTTATGGCCAATTCATAGAATTAACCCTAAATAAAATAACTGGTGACACTGCGAAAGTAAGAAATAAAAAATTAAATAAATACTAATCACAAACAATACTTATGGATTTTCGCCTTTTAAACATCTTCGCAAGACAATCGTTTTCACTTCTCCCATGTGCTTATCGATAATGAATTGATATGATCTAGATAACTATTATAACTCATTCTTGTCATAAAAAGGCAACAAGATAAAATAAGCACTAAGCTATATTGTATCTTTACCAAACGCGTTTATTAAACACATATAAAGATTTTGAACACTTTACGTAAATCAACAATAATGAGTGTAAGGATTATCATCATCATCTCATTCATATGTGTTGTTCCAGTCTCTACTTTTAACCAATTTACAATTACTTCCACAATTTTACTTTAGCTTAGTGTAGCAAAGGTTCAAGAGTTCAAATAAGTTATCTAGATCGGTGATTTTTCTCACCATGAACTCTTTATATTTGTGACCTATAAGTTGCGTTGTCCATTTTATGCCTTGCGCCTTTATAGTGGAATATTACATGAAGATGGTTGAATATAAACACCAAAAGTGGTTATGCCTCGGTACTCATGTTTTGCGGTACTCATGTTTTGTGAGAAGTTCTTTAAACAAATGGTTATCGTTTAAAGTAATGTTTAAGACATGTAAGATAGCTGTGTGATATCGATATTGTAAGATAGTTGTCGTTAAAAGAATCACAAGTGAATTGAAACTTCAAGATAAATACACACTTACATATACATAAGTATTTGTACGTATTGTAGTTTATTTTTATTAGGGGTGTTAATCGAGTCGTATTCGGGTTGACTTATTCAGCTTCGCGGGTTGGCGGGTTATTATAACTTCTACCTAAACACGACCCATTTAGTAATCGTGTCAAGAAACTCAACCCGTTTATGGCCCGTTTAACATGTTTAAGTAAGTAGGTCAAGCGGCGAATAGGGTTGGTGGTTTATCGATTTAACTAATTTAAAAGGAAAACTGATATAAAGATCTAAATATTGATAAAAATAACATATAAATAACTCTACGGCAGTTATAATAATAATTCACTCATATTAATCATTTTAAGTACATAACAAAATACATTTAATCCAAATCTAACATAAAATCCAAGCTATATATTTTATTTTTAGAGGCATACTAGTTATAATACCTGTGCACGCACAGGGTTTTTAAAATTTCATTTTAATTATGTATTATTATCGATTAAGAAATGAACCACTTAACATGTTTCAAATGATTTTACTTGGTGGACTAAAAATATATGTATATGTTATAACCTACATATTATTTTAGGAGAATGCTTTTGGATTAAAAATTATATTTTATTATTCAAATAAAATCACATGATAATACTTGACTTGCATGAGATGTTAGTGATATATGCTTTTAGTTTTGCAAACCCGTGCTATCAATTTACGATGTGTTTCACTGTTTTGTAATTGTGCTATTTCTTTTACTTATATTTTCATTAAAATATGTAACATATTTAGATAGCTTTGAAGATTGATTCATTTCCTTAATTATAAATAACCATCACATCATTTTTACTAATGTACATTTTTTGTTTGAAAAATTGTATTTTCATAAGTTTGTGTTATTTACTTCTCATGTTTGATCATAAAATTACTAAATTAACATAGATGCTTACAGTATAGCTTCTTTATTAAATAAAGAGAAACGAAAAAAATATGTAATGGGTAGAACTCAAATTTAATCTTACGTTTATGTATAATGTATAAGAATAATTTTTCTCTAAGCCCGAACTATATAAGAAAATTATTATTACTTGTATAAGTAAATTATAAATGCATGAAAAAATGACAAAATATATTCGTAAGTCTTTTAGGATTGTTTGAATTCTTACCGACCTTTCACTTTAATACGACTTTCTTTACAATTGGTCTAAATCATCAAGGTAAAAGACACCCATATTTTAGACCGTTGCTTGAAACTTATAGTGTTATCAATGATAGCAAACACCTGCTAAGTTTCATTAACTCATTCAAAGACAAATTACACTCCGAAAAGAATTTCTACCATAAAATTCCCTATATTGGCACTAAAACACATCTTTGGTACATTAAAATACATTCATATATTATCTAAATCAGCAACTCAACTAAATTATACATTCATAACTTGAGCAGGCGTAGAAAATCCTTCCACGATAATCAAGTGTTGATACTTAATCCTCCTTTAAAAAACGCACACAACAAATTGTATTACACTTTAGTTTGTGTGATAAGATAATAAAACTGCAAAAACCACTAATGTGTTGCATTATAGCGAGGATAACAACAAAGTTAGTCATAACATCACATAACAAAACTTCATATTAGAACTAAAGGGGTGTTTGGTTATGCTTATTAAAGGTACTTATTGGCTTATTCAATTACCATAACACAATAAGTGTATGATAAAGCTATAAGCTTTTTTTAGAAGCCTAGTGAAAAACCTCTGAACTCACAACTAATTCTATTATAGTTTAGCGTGTTTATAGTAAAAACACAAATATTAAGTGTAGAAGTTTTCAACAAAACATAAAAAAAAAAAAAAAAAAAAAAAAAAAAAAAAAAAAAAAAAAAAAAGAGTTACTAAAAGTTGGTGTGTATAACAAAAAAGTTAAACCATTAAAAAAAAGTTACTAAATACTATCAACTAGATAAGGCATAAGCCAAAGTTCTGTTGAGGGGTCTTTCGGATTCTATTCAGAAGCAAAAAGAGGTTTACACATAAATCATAAGTATAGAATAATGGTTATATCTCACAATTGTGATTACCAACTCAATAACATTATCGCAGTATAATAACGTAATAACCTGATTAAAACTATATATTCTTGCTGAATAATTCTCATGTACATACTTTTAATTCGTTTACAACGGCCAACTATTACGTTTTTTTTTTTTTTTTTTTTTTTTTTTTTTAATAAAACATCACGTCAATGAATAAAGTTAAGGAAAACACCTACGTTTTTTTATTTTTTATTTTTTATTTTTTTTTTAATTTTTTTAGGAGGTGATTGTTAGCAAATAAGAATTGTGATGCGTGCATTTTTTTTAATATGATTTAAGGAAAACACCTTCTATATTAAACAATGACTATCTAACCCATGTGTTTGTTTGTTTTTTTTAATAATTAGCTTTGTATAACATTTTTAACTGACAGACATGTTGAGGTTGAGGTTGATTTTATTGTTTAACTTTAACTATTGATATCATGTTCAATAAAATGTGTGAATTTAGTAGCACATAATGAGCGTTGATGAAGTTAAAATATGTTCCGTAAAGTTTTTAAAATGTTTTTATGGATATCCATATACAAATTTTGAATAACAATTTCATGAGTCGTTGTTATAAGTAGAATCGTGTATATTTATTTTCATATCACAGTATCGTGCTTATCATTTGATATTTATATTCCCGTTACTAATAATTTAGCTGTATTTCAAACCCGTGTACGTATAAATTAAACTTTTAAATAGTAACATGAGTCTTTATTTAAAAAAATATTCTAATGGATGAAAATTTAAAACTAACATTAGTTTAAAAAAAATATTTAACGTATATTAAAACTAATTCGCATATTTACCAAATGAGTACTTATTTAAAAAAAATATTCTAATGGATGAAAGTTTAAAACTAACATTAGTTTAAAAAAATATTTAACGTATATTAAAACTAATTCGCATATTTACCAAATTTTGTAATTTTAATGGATGAAAGTCTCATGTAATTTTAAACAAAGTTACTATTATAAAGTATAGGAGTATAAAGTGTAAGGGGTTATTTGTGATTTTTATAAAGTTATTAAAAAATATGGAAACTTATAATTTTACACTTTACTCTATATAAATTATTTAAAATTCAATCACTAAAGTTTTATTAATTACTGCCTCTTTTTTTAAGTTTTTGTTTTCATAAATTTAATACCTATATTTTTATGCATTTTTTTTCTTAACCAAATTTCTCCACAAAATTTATTAAGTTGGACCAAAATCAATTTAATTTTAACTTTTTATTGACCAATCACGTTGCTCGATTTCGCTTACGTGACAAAATTGAGCTCTGCTATTGGTCCAGTTTTTTTTTCAATGAGAAAGGATTTTCAAAAACACTCCGAAATGATGTAATTCTTTTATTATATAAAAGATATATTTAAACGGACTCACGGATTAACCTATTTGATACTTACTCAACTCAAGCGCGACCCATTTATTAAATGAGTTGGACTGGTTGACATGTTTTTTAACCCAAACATGATTATCCTCAACTCAAACTTGTTTAGCTTCGTATCGGATTCGTGTAATTTATCGTATCGTGTCAAAAATTACCGCACCAAAACTTTACCATTGATATGCAATATATTCATGATATACAGACACCGAATGTCACATTCTCTAACCAAGTGTTTGTTTAAATGTAAAATATTGAAAAACTTATAAAGAAAAAAAGCTTACGGTGTAGTGATTTAGTTTTTCCACTTCCACCACTAGCAATTTTAGGTTTGATTTGCTACGGCATATATGATCAGCCATTTCTTTAACACGTTCAAAGTTCAATCATTTTGTATCAAATTATTTGTTGACTTGTTTTTGTTAATCCATTAGCAAGTAAGTGGCCACCAAACAGAAAACACCAGCGATTCGGTGACTTAAATCATAAATAACAATTAGAAAATACACCTTAAATTATAATATGATTCTTGGAAGATATGCATCTACAAATTCGTCATCATTCCAGGTATCTTTATGATATTTTCTAAGGATTACTTTGAAAATAAAAAATAAATTAAAACCTTTCTTCTAGCTAGTGTAAGATTGTGTAAACCGTATGTATTGAATGAATCATAATGTTCGGTTACATAAGAATATATAAGACATAATATGGGCCAATATACATTACGGGCTTAATATCACTAATCTAATACTAACCGAACTGTCTGACACTTCCCCGCAGTTTGAGCTGGAGGAGACCAAACACTCAAGCTGTCACGAAATTCAGCAAACAAGGCGGATGGTAACCCCTTGGTAAAAATATCAGCATACTGAAACCGAGAAGGAACATGTAGAACGCGAACCTGACCAGTAGCAACCAAATCACGAACAAAATGAATATCAATCTCTATGTGCTTTGTCCGCTTAGAGGACCTGAAGAGTAAGTTATTGCCAAGAAAAACACAATAACCCGAGGTAGACCGTCTAGTAGTAGGGCAACCAGCCCAATCAGCATCCGAATAAGCAACCAAGGACTCAGTGGTAGAAGAAAATAACTGTAACCCATAATCTAGAGTCCCCTGAACATACCGTAAAATCCGCTTGAGAGCAGAGACATGAGGCTCTCGAGGATCATGCATATAAAGGCAAACCTGCTGAACAACATATGTAATATCAGGTCTAGTGAAAGTGAGATACTGAAGAGAACCTGCAAGACTCCGATATAACTTAGGATCTGAAACCGGATCACCATCATCACCCAACTTAGACTCAGTGTCCACAGGAGTCCGAGAAGGGTTACAGCCAACCATATGTGCACGCTCCAAAATTTCCATAGCATACTTATGCTGTGACAAAAACATCCCAGAAGAGTCACGCGTAAGTACGTAACCGATATACCCAAAAACTAGTTAAGAGCACCCAAATCCGTCATAGATAACTCCTTATGTAAAGAAGCAATAATCCGCTGTAATAAACTATCAGAGGAAGCGGTGAGCACAATATCATCCACATATAGTAACAAAAATGCAGTATCATCACCCTATCTGTAAATAAACAAAGAAGAGTCACAACGAATCGAAGTAAACCCAACAGTAGTAATGTTAGCAGCAAACCGCTGAAACCATGCCCACGGTGCCTGTTTAAGACCATAAAGAGACCTTTGTAATAAACAAACATAATTTGGATGCTCTGGATCCCTAAAACCAGGAGGTTGGTGCATATAAACAGTTTCAGCTAAATCACCATGAAAAAAAGCATTCTTGACATCATGCTGATAAACAGGCCAATGTCGAGAAATAGCGAGGCTAAGAACAGTCCGAATGGTGCCCGGCTTAACAACCGAACTAAAAGTATCATCAACATCAACCCCCTCAATATGTGTGCTACCATTGGCAACAAGACGTGCCTTATACCAACTAAGAGTGCCATCAGCCAAATATTTATGACGAAATAACCACATACAACTATCAACATTGACACCCTCAGGTCTAGGTACACGAGTCCATGTTTTATTCTTAAGAAGTGCATTATACTCATCATACGTAGCATTTCGCCAATTGGGATCATTAAAAGCATCTTTATATGACCGAGGCAACGGAGAAACATTAGACATATGACCAACATACTTAGGATTGGGACGAGTAATCCCTACACGAGAACGTGTGACCATGGGATGAGTAGATACAACAGGTGGAGGCGAAGGTGATAAAAGAGGTGTTGGTGCAGGAACAGGATCATTTAGTGGAGGTGGAAGTGGTGTAAGGATATCGGTTGGTGTTGGTTCAGGAGCAATTGGGGTGCTGCAGATAATGGTGGAAATGAGATTGGAAGAATCTTCCAAAAAATCATATGAGGGGGTGGGTTTAGAAGGATGGGATTGAAATGGAAAAACCGTTTCATCAAAGGTAACATGGTGTGAGATGATAACGATAGCCAAAATGATTGGTCGCGTGTCCCAGAAAGATTGCAGGTGTGGCACGAGGTCCTAATTTATTATTGGTATCGATATGTGGGTAGCAAAGGCATCCAAGAACACGAAGAACACTATAATCAGGTGTAGCACCAAAAAGTTAGGTAAAGGGGATCTCATTATTAATGGCACGAGAAGGTAATATATTCAATAAATAAACAGCCATATTAAGAGCCTCGGTCCAATAGTTTGGTGGTAGGTGTGCTTGAAACAACAAAGTACGAATAAGATTATTGATGGTACGAATCATGCGTTCAGATTTTCCATTTTGTTGAGATGTGCGAGGGCAAGAAAATCTAAATTGGATGCCATGAGTGGAAACTAATTTATGAAAGGCAGTATTATCAAACTCACCACCATGATCACACTGAAACGATTTAATTCCACACTTAAACTGAGTATGAACATAACTACGAAACAACTGAAATTTAGACAAAACATCAGATTTATTCATTAACGGATAAACCCAAATATACTGAGAGTAATGATCCAGAAACAAAACATAATACTTGAAACCAGAAAGACTCAGAATTGGGGAGGTCTATAAATCCGAGTGAACAATGTCAAAACAAGAAGTAGCAGAACTAGACGAACTAACAAACGAAAGCTTCACATGTTTACCAAGCTGACAAGCATGGCAAAGAATGGGAAGCTTCTCTTTATTACAAGAAATAGAATCACTAGACATAAGACGCTGCAACACTTCACTCCCTGGATGTCCAAGTCGTTGATGCCACGTATACTGACTGGTAAGATATGCTTGAGGAATGGGAGAAGGCTGCGTAACAGGATAGAGATCACCCGTGCTATCACAACGGAGGAGTACTCATCGAGTTAGGAAGTCCTTCACAGAAAAACCAAAATGATCAAATTCAACAGTGCAATAATTATCACGAACAAATTGACACACAGAAATTAGATTTTTGACAATGTGAGGAGTGATTAAAACGTTATTTAAACGAAGAGGACGAAAGGGGGTAGACAAAATACTATGACCAGAGTTAGTGACGGGAATGAAACGCCCATCACCAACCGCAATAGACGGATAAATGCACTCATTAAGAATATAACTAAGACTATGTACAGAATCATTAAGGTGAGAGCTCGCACCTGTATCCATATTCTAGTTGCCAGCAGCCAGTTCCTGAAGAGTGGTGGTATTAAAGGCATTTGGTAAAAGAGTCTCTTGACCCGAACCCTGTGAACCTGATGCTAGTAGTTGACCCAGGTAAAAACCAGCTGGTGATGGCCCTTGCTGAACCATACCTGGACCGAACTAAACCCCAGGTTGCGAACCTACAAACTGAACCCCCTGTGATAGACCTTGAACCCCCTGCAACGGCTGAGAACCTACAGCAAACGGAACCCCCTGCGCAACGTGAACCCCTTGTTGAAACAAACCTGTCACCCCAAACCGAACCCCCTGTGGTAGACCGTGAACCCCTTGAGCAACATTATGACCTGCCCCCTGTGGTAAACCTTGAACCCCCTGTGGAAACACTTGGGCCGAATAGAGAGGCTGAGATTGGTATTGTAGTTGAGCCGGTCCATAAGGATGGTTATTCATAGTATAAGCAACAAGAGATGTATTGGTAGCATAAGCAACAGGAGGAGTAGTTTGGCTAGGTGTAGAGGTAAACCCCAACTTAGCCAACAATTGTCGCAAGGTATCCATATCCGACATAGGAGATGATGAACCGGAAGTACGAGGGAGTAAAGTAGACTTACCATGAACACCATTGTGAAGATATGTGTAAACCGTATGTATTGAATGAATCATAATGTTCGGTTACATGAGAATATATAAGACATGATATGGGCCAATATACATCACGGGCCTAATATCACTAATCTAATACTAACCGAACCGTCTAACAGTTAGTACTATATATGATTTGTTTGTCCAGATTTATTTTGAGATGGTGCAATTCAATTTATAGAAATGATGTTGAGGAAATTATATATTTCAACTCACTGAAGTGTACATAACTAAAGGTGAAAATTTTTAGAAAGAACGCTTTAAAACCGTTTCATCAATCGCGACCCTAAAAATATGTGTTTTACCAAATAAGACATATCAATCAAAACAAGTTTGCTCGCCCTTTAATTTGCTCGTTATGTACTCATGACACGTGTGTAAGTGGAAAGCAAATTTCTTTGCTCGCCTTCCTTTTTGTTCTTATTCCAATTTACGAAATAACTCATATTCTCGTGACACGTGTAAGTGGCAAGCAAATTACTTTGCTCGCCATCCTTTTTGCGCTCCATTCCATTTCCATTTTGCAAACTAGATTGGAGAGCAAATGTATTTGCTCGCTATGCCTGTTTTTGTAATGTAAAAAAATAATGTCGATTTTGATTATTTGGTTTGGTAAGAGTAGACTTTAGTAATTAATTAGTTCTACTGTTTTATCAGCGTGATGTAATGGCAATAAAAAAATCTGACAAAGGTTTTTGTCGAGCAATTTTATCCGATTGCAGGATTATTTTACCAATAGCTTTACTCTAGCAGTGATTTTTTGTTGAAATAACCTCAAACACTGAATCATAAATGAATGAATGAAAATTCATATGCTAAATTAAGTGTCAAACTTACAAAATGATGTTGAATAGAGATTATTATATACAATGACAATGACATAAGATTAAGTGTAAGAGTGCTAAGTGCACTGAGTTATAAGCATCGTAACGTCAACTTTTATTTTATAATAATATATTTATATCACAAATTTTGAAAAATATCATCCACTGTTATAACATGTTATAGGCGCCAGTGTTAGTTTTGTGGACAAATTTAATACGTGTATGTCCGGATTCGAACTCGATACCACGGGATTTCACATTTTACGTATGAGAGTTGATGTTCAAATAATTAATGTAAAATGTTACTTTTAATTATTAAATGCACAATAACGACTAACGAGCGTTAAGTAATAAACGGAAATTGACTAACGGTCGTTAAGTATAAAGAGAAGGACTATAGATGAAAATAGAGGTCAAGAAGGTTCCGGAATCCCCTCATGGGATTAGGCCGATTGGTAGGGGCTTGGGGAAACCCAATCCAACCCTAACTTGTCCTCTAAGTTTACATGGTATATAAACAAAGCCTTGAATTCATTCTTGGGTAACTTTGTATCATATTAGCAAGCCTAATTTCTCTCCTCTCTCCCTCTTATGTTCTATTCGGCCGAACACCTCTAACCATAAGCATTTTTCGGTTTTGATTAAAACACATAAGTATTTGGTTTTGTTATTGTGTTTTACAAGAACTAGCATTCACATCAAATCGATATTAGTACGTCTGTACAAGAACGTAGTACAAACACACTATTTTTTGTATCTTGGAGGTGGTTCGAATAGTGTATTTATTCGACACACAAACCCAATTTAGGGTTTCACTTGGTTTTGCACGTGATTGCTTGAAGTTGCAAAAATGTACGCATACATTTTATTATTTGGTTAGTTAATTACAAATATAAATGATCTTACGCTTCTGCATGTGCTTTGATGTTTATGTGTTTGTATTTATGCTATTTCATGTTATATAATTCCAACAGCCAGTTGGTCCCAAGTTTCCGCCAAAAGTTTCTCTTTTTCTTGACTCTAAGGTGTGCGGGTGATATTGATTTTTTGGGGTTTAGGTGCCCAACCGGCGCTATAACTTACCCTATGGCGCCTGCACCGTGCACTTTAATGGTCACATAATCTACAACCTCCACGTCAGTGTCACATCACCATTCAACACACCACCAAACAGGTATGATAGTGACAACAAAATCTTATTTTTTAACCAATCTAAATAAAAACTAAATTAAACTTTCACTGATAATAAAAAAATTACATAAGGAATTAAAAACATATACTTACAAAACTAAAAACATAAAACTAATAATGTAGATTATATTTTTCCCTAATGTTCAACTTCATCTACAACACTTTTTCAAGGTGGATTCCACTGAAGTGATAAACAAAACTCATAGAACATTCGTCTTTTTATCATTGTTTTGTTGTCGGAAGTTGAACATTTTTAATTGTAGTTCGAACTTCTTTTGCTCCATTTTCATTTTCTGTCCCTAATGTTCATCACTACCCGCAGCTGGAGATGCCGATAGAATAGATGATGATGACGTTTTCATCTTCGCTTTGTCCCTGCCCACTGGTCGAACTTCATGCAGCTCATGTACCTCTTCTTCTTCGTCGTTCATTAGATTGCTGAGATTGAAACCACCTTCTACCGACTCCGATGTGCTGAACAAGGTAGACTCTCATGACTTAAATTTCTTAAAGGCTTGCGTTTTTTCTTTGCTGAAATTTCGGAATTTCTACATCCTTCCATTTTGGAGCCTCGTTTAAAATTCTTCATGCATGAAGAAGTGTGAAAATTACTCCATACTCACCACAATCTTCATCAAGTGCCTTTTGGAGGATCACCTTGTCGGTAGATTCGCTCTGTTTCCTTCGAACCACAATAGCGTACGAACCACAAAATTGAGCCACTTTAGGACAAAACACTTACATTTTCCATTTGACGAATTGTAGGTACGAGCGTCCGTT
>JARVZY010006846.1:0-25213 GCA_030686995.1 Artemisia argyi | reverse complement strand
GAATATCGGGTAAATTAATAATATAATTTTTATATTATTATTATGAGTATAAAAATGTGTTAGGACCATAGTTGGGATTGACGGATCAATTATTCAAAATATTAGTTCATAAGATAACGTTTCTTAGGTTAATAATCGTACGTTTACAAAAATGACGCAACCCACGTATAAATGACAAATTTTCTCCGGAGGTGAATAGTGTTTTATGAATAGTAAAATTTTAAAACGCTTCTCAGAATATCAAACTGACCTCAAAAATGATGAATAGTAAAATGATGAATAGTGATCGATGAATAGTAACTGATGAATAGTAAATGTGAAAGTTCGGGAAAAGACCAGAATTTACGAGTTGTGACAGTGTGTGTAGAGAAGAGATGATTGTGAGAGTAGTGTGTGTATTTTGAAATCAAGTGCGTGTACAAAAGGTGTATAAGTGTATATATAAGGATTGTATGGGAAGTTGGTAGATGAGGGAATATTGTGTGGGAGTATGTGAAGGGACAAAGGTACACATTGTGTAAGAAGTGTAAGAGAATATTGTAAGAGAATGTTGGGAATGATTTTGGGAAGGATTGTGGGAGACTTGGTGGTATTTGTCTTTTGTAAAAATGAGATTAAGAGAATATTAAGACGTAATCTAATTGTCATTAAGAAGAAAAGGTGTAGACAATTAAGATTATGAGTTGAGAAAATCATAGGTTACTTATAAGTTCAAGTAACACAACGTCGAGAATCCATAGTTTCATATCTCGTGTCTTTCCACGACTCGACGTTCTCAACTAATACCTTGGTTCTAACAAGTTAAGTGCTTTGCCTTGATGTAAAGCATAACCCAAGTGGGAAAGGATGCGTTTACACAAAGTGACCTTTGACTTAGTTTGACTAATAGGGGAGTAAACCCGTTACGTAATTAGAGAAAACGTAAGCACGGGATATAAGCATATGGATGCTTTCACATGATGTTACGTGAAGTATATAAGCTCCCTAAGTTTAGAAAAGCCTTAGCTAGAGGAGATAGTTAGAAAACATGAGTTGGCGTTTTCCTGTAAATGGGTGCTTTAAAGGTTGGATCTCTCTAATTCCAAAACTCGTTTCAAGTGTTCTCAATTAAGCACATAACATATTCATACCTGTATTGAAAGATCCACATTTGTCGGGTAAGAGCCAACTTTCAAAATTCTCCTGAAGCCATATAGTGGCCTGGCGCATCACCCGCGCGGGCAGCGCGCCAGGAGCAGATATGGGCTCCGTGGAATTTTTGCTACCGTTTGATATTTTATGTGTTTCGTATGTTTATTTGTCATCATTAAAACATTAGGAGATCTTGATAATGTTGCCTCAACATGGTTGATATTGATGGTAAACTTAACGGAGAAGATGCTTTTGATAGCTATATCGATGAAGAAGCTTGGGAAGTGGATTCTGATGTTTATAGTAACAATGATACGAATAGTGGTGAAGACTTTTGATAAACAACACGAAAATTATGAAAGATTTATGTTTCACAAGTTTTTTAATGACTTTATTATATAAAATCATTTATCTTTATTGATAAGTGATTAATTGAATAATTTCCTTTATGTTTATCTTTTGTGTATTTACATTCTTTATTCACTAATACATTACATAAATTGAAATATCAATCAAATCATATATTGTTTAAAAGTGACCAAATTGATTTTCATATTTTGTTTAAACCGTGTCTATCAAAAATTTTTAAACAACCAATACATATCTAAATCAAATCATATATTGTTTAAATATATATAATTTGATTTGTTTATGAAATTTGAGGATACTCATATTTTGCCATATCTAAAAAAAATATATATCGTTTTAAATCAAATCGTATATTGTTTAAAAGTAGCCACAATAATTTTCCATTTACTTAAGATATGATTTGTGTATAAAATTAAAGGATATTCGTATTTTGCCATGTGTAAAAACAATATATATCATTTAAAGTATTAAAAATATATGATATCTTTTAAATTATTAACAATACATATCTAAAATCAAATCATATATACAAAACGTATGAAAGCATCTATACCATCTATACTGTTGAAATAATATGTTTATCTAAATTTATGTAATTTATTTATAAAGAAAATGGCTAACAAGAGAGAGCAATAAGGAGAATCCGAAATCAACAATGGAGTACGAAATAAATGATTTACGTATCCGACGTATAGGAAGGCCACCAAGCAAAAAAATGGTACATTCAATACTCTATATACTGTACAAATGAGATTTGTTTAGCCGAATTTTAAATGCAGGAACACATTATAATGGAACAACAAATGCTAACAACACAATTGATTTAAGTATTTGACGTACAGACAGACCACCGAATAAAATAAAAGGTATGTTGTACAAATGATTCACCTATTTTTATTCACAACATTTAGTTTACCTATTATTAAATACGAATTAAGTGTTATAAATACAATAGAGTATCGTTTAACATTATAAATTAAGCGTATTGTTTATTACAAATATCTACTTGGTTTGATACAAATATATTCAGATTCTAAAAGTGTTGAACAATTGCAAAAATGCAAATCAAGTCAACCAAAGACGACCAATACGATAAACACACCTGCTGAACAAAGAGTTTCACCTCTAATAGAAGACCCCTCAACTGCTCGACGACAAAGAGGACGCCCTATAAAGGACGCGAATGAACCATGTAAGAATATTGCATTAACATTCACACACAAACTATAATTAATATTGATGTACGTAATTTTTCATAACATTCATTGTTGCAATAATAGGGAAACAACCAATCTATGCTGGCGACATACAATTCGATATACACTCTTCTAAACGCAAATCAGACAGGCTTAAAGAAAAAATAAGAATGAAAAGGCAAAAGATTTTTTACCAAGGTTTTTTAGTTCACAACGGTGCGACAAATGGAAATGATATGCGTACAAGATCATTTTTTGGAATATCTAAGGGTACATATACTAAAACAATTGTTATAACAACATATGTTGGTTTTATTTATAAAATATATGTGATCTACTACTTCATTGTTATTCAGATTATAAGCATCATGGAGATCCAATTTACAAATTTCAAGACTGTAATGCACTCTTATTTTATCCGGAGAGTGTTGTGGGGAGTACACATTCAGATTCTGGGTCATTCTCACTATGTTCTAGCAGAGGAAAGGTTATGCTAACAAATGAAGTGCAAAATCTACCACAATTTTTATTGGACCTCACTACCGGAAAGAATCCAAAAAGTGAGTCATTCATTGATAATATCCGACGATATAATTCAATGTTTGCTTTTACCTCAATAGGTGCAAAGCAAAACACGTCAGTTAATCAGAGATATGGGCCATATTGTTACAGAATACAAGGTGAAAATTACCACTTAATGGTTACTCTATTACCACAACAAGGCAAGCAACTAGCATTTGCCCAGTTATATATTTACGACAAAGCCACCGAAATCCAAAATAGGATAAATGGGGTCAGGTACATCAAAACATCTAATTATTACATTATATTAGATAAGTAATCTTATGATGTGCGATTTAAATACTTATATTTTGAATCTACAGCGGTGACCCAACAACGACATCAGGAACCAGTGCATTGGATCATCAACTAACAGTTGACCTACGAGACATGCTTGATTCAATCAATCCATTAGTTGCTCAGTTTTGTATGGCCGGTGAACAGTTTGTCGCCTCAAACAAACAAAATAAATTCAAAATTCGACTCATTTGTACAAGAGAACAGGATGGACGAGAATATAACCTACTGACAGCAGATGAGGTTGCAGCTCTAATTGTTGGAGATTTTGATACATCAACAAACAAGAGAGATATTATCTTGCACATGCACGAAGGAGGTGTTAGGAGAATTAGCGAACTCCATCCTTCGTACCTGGCACTACAATATCCATTGTTGTTCCCATATGCTGAAGATGGATATAGAACAGACATATATCATAGAGGTATTACTGACTATACTGCAACAAATAAAAAAACAAGACTCACAATGAAGGAGTATTTCGCATATCAATTGCAAGAAAGATCAGGTGTTTTTTCAATGTGTCTCAATGCAAAAAGATTGACTCAGCAATTCATAGTCAACGCATACACTATGGTTGAATCCGAAAGAATGTCATTTATAAAAAAATCAGAATAATGAGTTGAGAAGCGAGAATTACTCAAAATTAGCTAAACTGGTCGAAGAAGGAGATACTGGAATAAAATTGCGAGGCAAAAAAGTGATATTGCCATCACCTTTCACTAGAAGCCCAAGGTATATGATGCAAAATTACTTGGATGCTATGACGATTTGCAAGTATTATGGTTATCCAGACCTGTTTATTACATTTACATGCAACCCAAATTGGCCGGAGATAGCGCGTTTTGTTAACGAGAGAGGATTGAAATCAGAAGACAGACCAAATGCAAAACACGAGTTTTTAAACAAAAACTTGACAACATCATGTACGATTTTAAGGAACGGAGTTACTTTGGAAAGTTAAAAGCAGGTATTACAGTTGGAAAAGTTATTATAAGAAAAATATTATTCAATAATCTTATATATCATAATTGACATAATCTTATTTATGCAGCGGTCTAGACAGTTGAATTCCAAAAAAGAGGTCTTCCACACGCGCATATATTATTATTTCTCGATAAAGAAGACAAAATTACCACCACGGCAGACATAGACCGGTTTATATCAGCTGAGATTCCTGACAAGGAATATGATCTGGAACTTTACCAAATTGTGACCGACCACATGATGCATGGTCCGTGTGGCGCTCTGCGAACAATTTCCCCATGTACGGTCAAAGATAAATGCACAAAAAATTCCCGAAACAATTCAACAAAAAGACGTTTATTGATGATAGCGGGTATGCAATTTATAAACGAAGGAACGATGGTTGTACAGTAACAAAGTGTGGATCACAAGTACATAATGGATACGTCGTACCCTACAACCCTGGTTTGCTACGACGTTATCAATCACATATTTATGTTGAATGGTGCAACCAGTCTGGATCTATAAAATATCTTTTCAAGTACATCAATAAGGGACCAGACAGAGTCACAGCTGCTCTTGAGGAAGAAGACGTTGATGAGATTAAAGATTACTACGATTGTAGGTATCTTTCAGTGTGTGAAACATCATGGAGGATTTATGGTTTCGATATACACTACAGGTTTCCACCTGTTGAGAGATTACCATTTCATGAGCAAGGACATCAATTAGTTATATTTGATGTAACTGAAAGTATTGATTTGACATTGGATAAGGCATCGGTGAATGAATCCAAATTTATAGCGTGGATGGAAAAAAATAAGATAGATGAAAAGGCCAGAAAACTGTTGTACCACGAATTTTCAGAACACTATGTATGGAAAAAAGAAGAGAGAATATAGGTGGAGAGACAAAGAGGAACATGCCTTGGACGTGTACATCATGTACCTACTTCATTTGGAGAGTGGTTCTATTTAAGAGTGTTGCTCAACAAAGTTAGAGGTGCACAAGATTGGGTTGACTTTAAAAAGTTTGAAGGTGTTACATATCCTACATATAAAGATGCCTGTCAAGCTTGCGGCCTATTAGAGGATGACAAAGAATACATAGATGGTTTGCTGGAAGCCAGTCTTTGGGGATCAGGAAACTATTTACGTTCTTTTTATGTCTTGCGGATAATGACGGTTAACATGTCCCAACCAGAGGTTGTGTATGAGAAAACGTGGCATGTACTGGCGAAAGATGTTGAGCGTCTAGAGCGTGTTAAAAGGAATAATCTAGGTATGTAGGTTTTAAACTATAAATAAAATAAAAAATATCAAAAATAAAAAAAAAATTAATAAAGCAAGATGAATGCTCATTATTATAGGTAAGTTCTAACCGTAGCATTTTTTTTACAGACTTGGTTCTGACCGATAATGAAAAGAAGAACATATGCCTTACATATATCGAACACATGATCTTTTGCAACAACAAAAGTTTAAAAAGTATACCAAACATGATACTACCGAATGAGATGTACACAATGTCAAATTACAACAGGTTGGTATCATTTGAACTGGACTACAACGTCGAAGAATTGCGTCGACAACATGATACCATGTACAGATTGTTGAAAATCGAGCAAAAGGATATATACCATACGTTAATAAACGTTGTTAACGCACAAGAAGGAGGCATGTTCTTTGTTTACGGGTATGGTGGTACGGGTAAAACATATCTTTACAAGACGTTATCTGCTGCAATAAGATCACAAAAAGGGATAGTGTTAAATGTCGCATCAAGTGGAATTGCAGCTTTATTACTGGAAGGTGGTAGAACAGCTCATTATCTATTTGCAATTCCAATCAATGTAGTAGATGACTCTATGTGCCACATAACAGCTGATAGCGAACTTGCAAACTTGATAAGGGAGGCTACACTAATCATATGGGATGAAGCTCTGATGACACACAAGCATTGCAATGAGGCATTTGATAGAACCTTAAGGGACATATGTAGACCGGATATAAACGCACCTTCCGAGCAAGTGTTTGGTGGGAAAGTAGTGTTATTTGGAGGGGACTTCCGGCAAATACTACCGGTAATTACAAACGGAACCAGGCACGATGTTGTACACGCATCAATCAATTCTTCGTATTTGTGGCAACATTGCACCGTCCTTACACTAACAGTCAACATGCGACTGAAAACAGGCAAAACTTCTTCAGAAAAAAAAGAAATACAGGATTTTGCTGACTGGATCTTATCAATTGGCAATGGTACAATTGGAGACAAGAACAATGGTGAAGATATGGTCAAATTCCCTGATAATATGTTAATCCCTGATTCAGACGACAACGTAGGTACAATAATTCAACAAATCTACCCAAATTTAAAAGATAGCCTTTACAAATCAGGATACTTCCAAGAAAGAGCCATTCTTGCTCCTACACATGAATTGATTGATATGATTAACGATCGAATGCTCGATCTATCAGGTGATGAGCATACATGTGATTGTTCAGACACGGTGGGAGTTGCTGATCAAGACACAAATTTCAATGAGATCTATACATAAGTGATTTTTTGAACAGTATTCGAATAGCCGGTCTTCCTCAACATTCTTTAAGATTGAAAGTAGGAGCACCGGTAATGTGCATGAGAAACATTGACCAAATGGCTAGGTTATGCAATGGAACCAGGCTTCAGGTGCTGTGACTGGGTACAAACATAGTTGAAGCCCATCAGACACTAAAATGCCATTTAAGTTTAACCGCAGACAGTTCCCACTCATTGTGTGTTTTGCAATGACTATTAACAAAAGCCAAAGTCAGACTCTAACCCAAGTTGGATTGTTTATTCAACGGCCAGTATTTTCACATGGTCAGCTATACGTCGCATTATTTAGAGTCACAAATAGAAAATGATTGAAAATTCTTTGTTGTGATGAAGAAGGCAACTACACAAAATCAACAGCAAATGTTGTATATAAAGAAGCTTTATTCCGAATTTAAATAAACGTTATTATCAGATATACAAATTGCAACAACTTATATATTCTATTTAGGCATCACCACACAATCATGTGATTATACCATGTACATTAAAACATAAGAATAAGTTTACGTAATTATTGGGGAGGAAATTGATAGCACATTAAACATTTATATATTTGTTGATGTTAGTTTTAAAACAAATTGATGTTATGTAATGCTTAACATTAGATGTTTTTTCTCTTGAGATGATTCAAAAAATTATTTACAGGCATTTCATATTGGCTTACCAAATACTTTGTCAGCATAGTAGACAAAATACTTACATAACAGACCATCTACTTAAGTAATCCAAAAGACAAAGAGTATATTACAAGTATACAGAACTACATAAGTAATTCAAAATATAAACGCCATTCTACACTCAAAAGATAAAGCGTGCCTAATTCAACGGATCTGTTAGATACTGTTCATCAATTAACCAAATCAGTTTAAACCATTGTCATACACCTAACACACATCGAACACAGGGATTTGACATTCTTCCCCATCAACAACTTCAACAAATTTTCTTACCAATTTGAAACGCATCATTTTACCCAACTTGAATCCACAGTCGGCTCCAAACTTCTTGAAATTACCAGTCACACTTGATGATTCCTATTTGGTCTGCTTGAGTCCTTTAAACGAACCACTTTCACTGGAAACCTCACATCAACGTGCATAAGATATGCATGCCTGTAGGAATCCACTGGGTGATTTCGACAAAAAATCCCTTTGTATAGTCTGTTGTTAACATAAACACACATCAGAAAATATCTAAATTTTAAAAATGATGTTACTACCTATTTACCAAATACTTACAACATGGTAAAATACACAGGCAATGCCATCCAATAGAACATGAAACGCATCATTTTCATTGGTGAGCTGATTGTATCCTTTCCATGTGCATATATGTAGAGCTCTTTGATCTAAAATAACGTTTAAAACATCACAAACATTAGTAGAATTAATATGATAAACTTAAAAGGCGAAATCAAATGCGACATAAAACATACCGTGCAAGGCATACGACGGTATATCACGAGGTGGGATCTTCAACATTGTCGGTAACACGAACTCAGTATGTAGACACATACCATTACGATAGAATACCGACATTTTCAATTCATAATTTCCCAAATTTGTGAAAACAAGGGGTTACCCTACAACAATATCCAAATGATCAACAAGTTTTTGCCACCTCTTACCAAACAACCTGCTTGACGTTAGACCAACTTTATCATTCAGTAGCACACTCTCATGTTTAACAACAACACTTTTACCATATGCATGAATCCTCAACATATCTCCCTCTATGTCTTGCATAAAACCACATGGCAGAGCCTAAAGTACAACATAAAAACATTATTAATTATTTGTAATTAATGTTAAGATAATTCATGTTCAACTTAAGTTTTATTAATACGTGAAAATTAACTGAATGTAAAATGTACAAGCATTGCGACGGTACCTGTCGTCCGTTCTTGCGTCTTACCAAACATTTAACAAATCTCCTTCCAACATCGTATCAAGAACCTTCACTGCCATTCTCATTATAACCAGTAACATAAAACGTGTCTTCACCCTCTTTAATGAAATGTAAAATTTTAACTGATGCAGGCACATTATCTTCAACAAATTTGATCCATTCATCTCTATACAACTAAACTTCACTGCCAACAATCCTTATCAAACATACGTACCTCAACCTGTTATTGCCAATTAGGAAAATATATTCTTGGCTGTCACAGAACATTTCATTGAAGACACTTGGCAGTTTCTGCGCAATTCAAACTAAAACTATATTAAACTATTATAATGAAGTATTACTCCAAAATGTATGTGAAAAAAATAATAATGTTTATAACAAAAGTATAAATAAATAAAAAATAAATAAATAAAACCTGATAATCTTGGTAGTTTCTTATCCCAAATAGGCACAGAAATTGTTGGTCCATTATTAGTGTATGAAAATCCTGCAGTACTAATGCCTTAAGCATAGTACATAACAAGAAAACGTAAAAGGATGCCTAATTTTAACTAAAAATAATCTCATAATATAACAAAAAATAAATTCCAAAAGCAACTTACCTAGACATTCTATAGAGGAATTGTCATCTTAACTAACAATGTGTTTGACCATTTTGGATTTGTTCCAGATCTCACTTATTATCTTTAAACTAACAAAATGCTCAAGTATATTGAGGGTTATGTTTTGAAGGTATGTGAATTTTCTTTATTAATCTTTAATGGTTTGATATACGCGGGTCTACTCGATTGAATTTTAACTTAGCCAGGTTGTATGCTTATGTTAAAAGCTTAATGTTTTGTTACAACTATAATTTGCAAACACTTTCTTTGTTACCATGGGTGATCAGCACAGCTGATTGCTTGGACAAGGGTGGAAATGTTTGAATTCCGTATATTTAAACAACAAATAACCTTGGACCAACCATCCAAATGCAACTTAACTAAGCATTCATATGATATACTAAACTCGAACTGATCAAACAAAGCTTCATACAACATAAACCATCATAGCCCTTAAATACAACAATCACTATAAACTAAAACAATAATCAAAGAAATTACCCTGATAATTCAAAATGTATCAGAAAACAGACTTCATTACTCTGTATTTACTTTCTTTTCACTCCCTCGATTATTCTTCACATGAACATGCGCATTTTGTGTACTTATTAGATGAAAAATGCTAAAATGCTTCATGTTCATATGAATAGGTAATATATATTTGTAAACTAAATCAGTAATATTTCAACTTAAATCTAACATATAATCTAATCAAACTTAAAATTATATTAATCGTGATAACAAACAAGCTCAAACCAGTAATATTTCAACTTAAATCTAACATATAATCTAAGCAAACTTATATATAAGCTGATATATGTAACATATATATATATATATATATATATATATATATATATATATATATATATATATATATATATATATGTTTTTTTCTACATATATGTTGCAACAACATGTAACTCATCGGTTTATCATCGTTAAAAATAATATCTTTTTATATAGACTTAATGATCCAATTACTATATTTGGTGATTTTTTAACCAATCAACAAACAATACATGCAATCTACGAATGTTGCAATTAAACTAATATTGTATTCATAAACACATCCTGATCAACGTAAAACACTTCTTTTAAAAACCAATCATTCTTTTATCAGATAACAAGAAAATATTCACGGGAAAAACAAACCAACCACATGCCATTAACCAAACATAATATTTTAACTTGATTAAACATGGTTGAATGTATCAAGAAAAAATTAAAAAAAATGAAAAAAAGGACCTGGATGATCGCAGAAACAATGGCAGAAGTGTTTTTGTGTTTAGTTAGTTTATAAAAATGCACTTAATGGCTTGAACTTTATATATATTAAATATAATAAATATAGTGTAAGTAGATGTAATCATTCTCAATGTTGATAATTCATAATCAACACAAATATTTAGCATGTATTCGAAATGTATATCATGAATAACATGCAGCAGCATACACTAAGTGTTGCCTCAGCAATTACCTTTAAGAAGAAAAATGCAAAATGGGTATTTTCGATTCGTAAATTTTTAAAAGGTATGTCATGTTTAATAAAAACACGTAAAATTTCACTACCACAAAACTATTTTACCATCCTTCTTTTGATATAGTTAAATAAGCCATAAATAAATATGAGTCATACATCAAGCCCAACGGGCTTAATAAGCATATTAATCATACAAAAAATATGATAAAAATTAATTTTAAAAATCGTAAATTTCAATTTGAAAATATTACAACTGCAAATACAACTAAAATCACATGGTTAGTGCGAATTACAAAACATGCCCGCCCATTGGGCGGGCCATGACCACTAGTGTATATATATATATATATATATATATATATATATATATATATATATATATATATATATATATATATATATATATGTATATATATATATATATATATATATATATAGAGAGAGAGAGAGAGAGAGAGAGAGAGAGAGTGAGGATCACGTGCGGATGTTTTGTTTTAGTGCGGACGTGCGGATAGATCTAGGCCGTCCAATCCAGATCTACGCAACTATCACGGTACCAAATCACCATTCAAACGATTTTTTTAATTTTTTTCCTTTTGGGCGATCCTTAATATTGTTATCTTCTTTAATTTTTTTATTTTTTCAGATTTTTCTGAAAGGCTTTTTGTTTTTTGGATTATGAGTGCTACCGTGATATTAACCATATTATGAGTTCTACCGTAATATTGACAGTATTATGAATCTGATTTTGACTTTTTTTTTATTACGATAGTAAAAAAGTTTATGAGATATCAGAATCTAATTTTGACTTCTTTTTATTACGATAGTAAAAAAGTTTATGTGATATCAGAATCTGATCCTGATTTTGACTTTTTTTATTACGATAGTTAAAATGTTTATGTGATATCAAAATCTGATCCTGATCTTGACTTTTTTTATTACGATAGTAAAAAAGTTTATGTGATATCAGAATCTGATTTTGACTTTTTTTGTTACGATAGTAAAAAAGTTTATGTGATATCAGAATCGGATCCTGATTTTGACTTTTTTTATTACGATAGAAAAAAAGTTTATGTGATATCAGAATCTGATTTTGAATTTTTTACAAAAGTCAAGATCTGATCTTGACTTTGTCAAGATCAGATCTTGACTTTTGTAAAAAAGTCAAAATCATACGCTAATATCACAATACCTTTAACGATGAAAACGATTTTTTTTTCAGCGATTCTTAATTATTTGTTGTCCTCTTTATTTTTTTTAATTTTTTCAGATTTTTTTGAATTTTTTTCAGAAAAAAAGCTAATACGATAGTAACGATTCTAAAAAAAGAAGGGATATTTATGATATTGCCACTCCGCTTTTTTCAGATGGTTGACTAGATGGAGGGCTGAGATTCGTCCGTACCATCCGCACTAAAAGACAAAAACGTACTTGATCCTCACCCTATATATATATATATATATATATATATATATATATATAGACTCTAGATCAAATAAGATCAATCTTAAAGTTGTAAAAATAAGATCCAACTAAAATCTGACAAATGACAGTCTCGTTAATATAAAATTCAATTTTTAATTGATTACAACTAAAATTGTTAAAGTTCCAATGGTTTTCTTTTTTAAATTGACGAAACCAAGGTGATACACTTTGATTCGACATGTAAATTTATAGTTGTGTATCACTAATCCAAGCACACACACACACACACACATATATATATATATATATATATATATATATATATATATATATATATGTGTGTGTGTGTGTATAGCTATATATATATGTGTGTATATATATATATATATATATATATATATATATATATATATATATATATATATATATATAGGGTAAGGTTCTAGAGAAAAAAAGTTATTAGGGGTTAATTTGAAATATCTCAAACTTCAGGGGTCTGTCTTGTAACATGCCCCCCCCCCCCCCCCCCCCCGCCGAAAAAAAAAAAAAATTCCCGCCAATAAAAAAAAATTTTTTGGGGCAAAAAAAAAATTTTTTTTTGGGCCAAAAATTTTCCCGCCAAAAATTATAACCCAGATGCACCTTTTTTTTTAGTGCATCTGGGTTATAAAAATTGGTG
The DNA here is from genome assembly GCA_030686995.1 of Artemisia argyi. Taxonomy (NCBI): domain Eukaryota; kingdom Viridiplantae; phylum Streptophyta; class Magnoliopsida; order Asterales; family Asteraceae; genus Artemisia; species Artemisia argyi. The sequence continues at coordinate 11,995 of JARVZY010006846.1, read as the reverse complement.
CATCATAGTTATAACTGAGATGCACCAATTTTTATACTGAGATGCACTAAAAAAAAAAGGTGCATCTGGGTTATAAAAATTGGTGCATCATAGTTATAACTGAGATGCACCAATTTTTATAACTGAGATGCACTAAAAAAAAGGTGCATCTGGGTTATAAATTTTTGGCGGGAATATTTTTGGCCAAAAAAAAAATTTTTTGGCGGGAAAAAAATTTTTTTTTTCGGCGGGGGGGGGGGGGGGGGGGGGGTGGGTGGGTGGGTGGGGGTGGGGGGTAGGGTGCAAATTTACAAAAACTCCTTAAAGAATGAAGGAAAATACAATTAGGTCCCTGTAGTTTGGTGTGAAAAAAAGGAGGGCTGATTTGTACACTTTTCTCACTTTTCTACCAAAGTAGACTTTTTTCATGAACCCACCTCTATATATATATATATATATATACACGCACATTATTTTTATTCAGAAACGAAGCCGCGAAAATTTTAAAATTAGGCGGGCGGCCCCTTTAATGTTTAAGGGGACTGACAAGCTTAATATGGACGGCCCCCTTAAAATTAAAGGGACCGGCCAAGAAATTTTTTTTCCCCCGTTTTTTCCCACTTATTTCTTTTACCAAACACTCATTTTTGTCACTCCTCCTTCTATTGCTGCTATTGTCAACAAAATACCAAACCCAAAAACACCAAAACCCCACTTCCAGATTACAAAATTAAGCTTGATTCGCAAATGGCAAATACCTATAACACGATTAACAACAAGTATTGTAAGTTTTTCATTACACATTTCATCTAATTTCATTCAATTTTGATCATAATTAAGATTAGGCTTTTTATTTAAATTTTTTAATTTCATTTTTTTCTTTCAATTTAGTATAGGATTTCCATTACTAAATGCTCCCCATAGGATTAGAATGCGTAATTAACACTAAAACCCAATAATCTCAAACCCTCTTATTAAAAATTTCTGAAAAAGTTCATACACTCCTTTTCGAAATTTTTTCTTAAATACATTGTTGAATAATGCCATAAAAACTTGTTATAACTAATCACATTGTGTTTTTACAACTTATTAAACATAAAAATATATGTTTCGATGCATTGAAAATTATTTTATATACAATAAGAGGGTGTTTGGATTATGTCGAAAAATGGTTAAAATTTAGTCGATATAATTTTTACAACAAATTGTTATGTTAATTAACACAAAACTAGCAATTTAAAGTCGTCAAGATATATAATTCACACACACACACACACACACACACACACACACACACACACACACACACACACACATATATATATATATATATATATATATAAGGGCTTTATTTTCAGAACCCTGTTAAGTGCGGGAACTGCGAGAACTCCAATTTTGTATTAGAAAACATGCATGTTCATATAAAACATGTACGTTTTCTTACATACAACTTAATACACATACCTGCGTAACATACATGTTCATATTAAACCATTTTGCATTGATATGTTGCACTTAAAGGTTTTATATGAACATGTATGTTACGCAGGTATATGTATTAATGTGTATGTAAGAAAACATACATGTTTTATACGAACATGCATGTTTTCTAATGCAAAATTAGAGTTCTCGCAGTTCCCGCACTTAATAGGGTTCTGAAAATAAAGATACACTATATATATATATATATATATATATATATATATATTGACATTTTAGCGCACTTTTTCTAGAAAAGGGAGCGTTTGGTTTAACTTAGAAAATGATACTTTTTAAGTCAAAATCTAAAATATTTTCTCAAAACAAATCACTTGCATAAGAAACTCGTAAGAAATAGTAAGTTATACAATCTAATTTATATCTAGCAAAGTTTCAAGATATATATTAAGATGTTTAAAGGGGCGTTTGGATTATCCCATAACTACTTTCTAAACTTCGTAAAATATATCTAAAACCAGTTAAAAATAAAAATATATCTTAGAGTCGAAGTATGTTTACGTTCCACATATGTCATAACAATATATGCATTATTTTTTTAAACTTTATTTTAATTTCATTTTTATTATTATCGTGTTTAGGTAAAAAATGCCCAAAGTCATCACCGGAGATATTTCCCAAACCAAAAACCGTATTCCTAAAGTTTCTCAACTTCCCACCACCTCTCCTTCCATTGCTCATATCTATCGTCAAATTGAGGATAGAAACATTCATGAAGGTCGTGTCGTAGATCAAGCTTACTATCAATCTGATTTCACTGAACGTTTATTTACAAATGCCCGCTTCGAATGTCTTTACCAAATCAATGAACCCATCATCCCCCGTTTATTCTCGACTTCTATAGCCAAGTCACGGTCCAAACCGATGAATTTGGTTCCATTCTCATCTCATTCATGATCCAACATGAATTCATTACTCTCACTCTTGCACAATTTGGTCAAATCCTCCAAATTCCTTTTACCGGTCAATCCGTATTCACCAACGAATGGGATCTTAGTACTCTTCAACGTTCTCGACCAACTTATGGTCCTTATTCTCCGAAAATCCTTCTCCTCGAGAAATTCGTGAAATGCTCGGGTTGGGTCGTGAAATCACTACCCGAAAAATCAAGTATAAAGATGTCCAAATTTTTGAAAATCAAATTCTCCTCAAAGAACTACGCCCCGACATGAAGCGTTGGGAAGAACTCATTTGAGAGAATGCGTTTGGTACCGGAGGCCACCGTGACCCTCCCCCGGCTAGCCTCGCTCACATGTTGTATTGTATTATTGCCGAACAACATTACAATTTGGCTTTGTTAGCTTCGCTTTTTTTTATAAAGATAACGTCACACATGTGAAATGGACTAGATTAGATACTACAGGGACTACTATTGTCAAGTAGGCAAAGTAATGTTGTAATGAGCCTATAAATACCCCTCATGACTCTCCATGAGGGGTGTGGGAAATTGTGTGTGTAACCAAACCTTTGTCATTTTAATAAACCACTTTTTCTTCACCTTTCTCTCTCTACTTTCTCTCTCTAGAAACATGGTGTATTTTGATCAACCGCGACCTCCCGAACGTGTTTCTTGGTCACAACAAGTGGTATCAGAGCTAACCGGGGGCGAATCGTGGTGTTTTTGGGTGTAAAATCGTGTTTTTAAGTGAATTTTGATTCGAAGTTACTGTTCATCGCCAAAACTTTTCGAGTTAGAAGTAGTTTTTCGAGTTTGGAACCAGTTCTATCGAGTTTGGAGTTTGGATTGTTTATCGAGTTTGGGTACAATTTTTTATCGAGTTAGGATACATGTGTTATCGAGTTAGGATACATGTGTTATCGAGTTAGGATACATGTACTTATCGAGTTAGGATTTTTTGCCGAGTTAGGCTGTTTCACCTAATCGTTTATCGAGTTAGGTTTTTTGTGGCTTACTCCTAAGTCGAAACTCTGCCTAAATTTCTCATGGACTTATCGAGTTAGAAGCATCTTATCGAGTTTGAGGGAGGTATCGAGTTTGAGGGATGTATCGAGTTAGAGGTATTGAGTTTGAGGAATGTATCGAGTTAGAGGTATCGAGTTTGAGGCATGTATCGAGTTTGAGGGATGTATCGAGTTAGGGTTTATCAAGTTAGGGGTTATCGAGTTAGCAAAAAAAAAATAAAAAATAAAAAATAAAAAAAAAAGTTTATGAGATATCAGAATCTGAGACCTATAAACACATAAACATGTAAATTACAACAATAGTAAACTATGTTGATGTTGTTGAAGCGCAGAGTCTCTGTAGTCTAGATTCTGAGGCAGACTTGAAGTTCTCTCTTCTGACGATCTCGGCGTATGATCTTTGACACTGTCAGCAAAGGTCTTTGTAGCTCTGAACTTCAACTGTAATGGTCTAGTTAGGTTATTACTCCCTCCTAACTAGTGAGCCTTTATTCTTTTTCTTCTGCTCCCTCCTGAACAGACAACTCTCTTCTCATCTCGCAGCGGATAAGGTAGATACTAATGTGTTTGCACCATGGTTGTCGTTCTGGGAGCATCATAGCATAACTCACATAGTATTGCACAGAAGGTTGGTAATACGCTCCGATATACACATCATTAGTACTTCTTCGGTTCCAGTGTAAGCACAATTCCCTCGATCAACCAACATACTAGAGATGAAACACTACTTCTTTTGGCATGTTCTTTATAAAGATAACGTCACACATGTGAAATGGACTAGATTAGATACTACAGGGACTACTATTGTCAAGTAGGCAAAGTAATGTTGTAATGAGCCTATAAATACCCCTCATGACTCTCCATGAGGGGTGTGGGAAAATAGTGTGTGTAACCAAACCTTTGTCATTTTAATAAACCACCTTTTCTTCACCTTTTTCTCTCTACTTTCTCTCTCTAGAAACATGGTGTATTTTGATCAACCGCGACCTCCCGAACGTGTTTCTTGGTCACAACAGGCTTATTTCTTTATCAAGCGTATCGAATGTGCAAGAGCTACTCCAAAAGCTAATCTTTCGTATGGTATGTTCCTCACTCGTCTCTATCGTCATGTTATCAAAAACTATCCCGATCTTGATGATAGTATCTATCAAACTATCTATCCAACTTTGCGTCCTCTTGTTCTTAAACAAGCCCGTAAACCTCGTAGTGATAAGGGCAAATCTCGTCGTCACAGCATCCATGGCTCATCATCTCGTCAAGAGGATGAGGAGGAGGCTGAATAGATTCATCGTGCCTCTTCTCCCACACTTTTGTTGATGATTTAGAGAACTTAGACTATTCCGAATACCAAGTGCCATCTCCTTCCTCTCAAACCAACCAAGTACTATTTGAGCGAAAAACCAGGTTGCTCAACCAAACGCAAAGAATGCATGAGGAGATGCGAGGAGGCTTCAAGTGTATTGCCAAGGCGTTTGGAGGATTGTTCCGAAAGAAAAAGAAGTGATGAGGATCGTGGAATTAGCTTTAGATGAATATGTTTGTTGAACAATTAGTATTATGTATTATTTGAATAATTGCCGCTTATGTGCTATATTTCCGATATGTATTCGGAAATGTTTATTTCTTGCTATGTATTATGGTACTTTAGAACTATAATTTTGGTGACTTGTTATTGTTATTACTTCCTCTACTAATATGCATGTATTTCTCTTTGAGTTTAATATATGTTTGCATGATTAATATATGAATTGCTTGCTTTTCTAACAGACCAAAACTAATATGAAATGTTCCAATACAGCATGCTGCAAACACAAAACAAAAATAAACCATTTCAAGAAATTTTTGAAATTTGGTCACCTAGCAATTCACCAGATGGTCGGCCCCCATAATTATAAAGGGCGGCCCCATTAAAATTAAAGGGGCCGACAATGAATTAAGGGGACCGACCATCTGGAATAGTTTTTACACTGTTTTCTTTTGCATTTTGTGACCCTTTTTGCTAGTCCCAGCTACCATTTCCCTTAAAAACTAAACTGAATTTAGAATCTAACCATGTGTTTTCAAATTAATTCCCTTTCTAAACATGTTTTCATCCTATGAAATCCCCATACACCTTTCATTCACACTCCATCATCATCACAATCATTAAACTCAACCAAATCACCATGTCATCACCAAAAACCACCATCTCCAGCAAAGGCAAGAAACAAAAACTTGTCCTCATACCACCAAAACAACTCTTCATTGATTTTACTAATGAAGATAACACCACTCCTTCACCACCACCTCAATGCTCATCTCCTAGTGCTCCTAATGCATCTTCCAAAACACCATCAACTCATGGAACCTCTACCTCCTCCATACCATTATCATCATCAATCAATGACTATATCAACAACCACTTATCACCTCCACCAAGAGAACCACCACCACCACCTATTAAAAATGCATCATTAGACAATACCCTATCATTATCACCCATAACACCTCTTGATGCACACTTTTCATCATCACCAATCAACCCACCAAACTTCAATCCCATCCCATGGAGCCTACTTGAAGCTCATTGTGATACTTGTCTTTGTTGCATCCATAACCACACCATCATCTTTGGGCTAAGAGATGAAATTCACTATATGTTTTCATATATTGAAAGCTTGTTACCTCAACCTCCACCAACAACATCCACACCTCCACCAACAACATCCACACCTTCACCACCACCAACATCAACCACACCTCCACCTCCACCAACATCAAACACACCTCCATCAACACCATCATCTCCACCTACAACATTGGTTCCTCCAAACTAAGCATATTCCATGCTTAAGAAAATAAGTTTGTTTCAACCATTTTGATGGCAAGCTCTAGGAAAAACATTTTTATTGGAGCTTTGGTTGTTTGTTTGTTTTATTATGTATGCTTGTAAGCCCTTAGGGCATTAGTTTATTGGATGACTTATTTATGCATCTTGGATGCATTTTGCTTGTAACCATATTATCATTTAGTAGAAATGATATTTTCATGCTCTAATTGCTTGTTACACACACATACACACACACACACACGCACACACACACACACACACACTCACACACACACATATATATATATATATATATATATATATATATATATATATATATATATATATATATATTTATATATATATGTATATATATATATATATATATATATATATATATATATATGTGTATATATATATATGGTGTGGTTATTCTAAAAAGTCTCATAATAAAAAGTGTATGAAGGATTTTGGGAGTAACATGTGTCACCCCCATGGCACATCATATTATACGTGTCACCCCCCACCCTATCCCCCACCCCCACCCACACCCTACCCCCCCCCCCCCCTCCCCGCCGAAAAAAAAATCCCGCCAAAAAAATTTTTTTGGGCAAAAAAAAATTCCCGCCAAAATTTTTTACCGCATCACAGTTATAAATTTACTGCATCACGGTTATAAAGTTACTACATCACAATTATGATTTTACTGCATCATGGTTACTGCATTCATAGTTATAATGTTATTGCATTATAGTTATAAGAAACTGCATCATCCTAAGTTTTCTGCATCATATGTATGTAACTGCATCACAATTATGATTTTACTGCATCATAGTTACCGCATTCATGGTTATAATGTTATTGCATTATAGTTATAAGAAACTGCATCATCCTAAGTTTTCTGCATCATATGTATGTAACTACATTACAGTTACTGCATTCATGTTTATAAAGTTATTGTATTATAGTTATAAGAAACTGCAACATCATAAGTTTTCTGCATCATATATGTATGTAACTTCATCACAATTAAAATACGATTCTTTTTTAAGTCTTGGTGCATCTTTATTATAAGTTACTGCATCATAGTTAATAGTTCAGTGCATCAACTATGCTGTAGTAACTTATAACCTTAATGCACTAAAATTTATAACTGTGATGCAGTAACTTTATAATAGTGATGCAGTAACATTATAACTGTGATGCACTAAATAATTTGGCGGGAAAAAAAATTTGGCCCCCCCAAAAAAATTTTTTAGGCGGGAAAAAAAAATTTTTTTGGTGGGGGTGAGGGGGCTTTAGGGTTGGGGTGGGGGGTGGGGTGGGGGTGACACATGTCATATGATGTGGCATAGGGTGACACATGTCACTCTCACAATCCTTCGTACGCTTTTTATTATAAGGGACTTTTTATTCTAACCCATACTTATATATATTAAGAAGAAACGTGCTAAAACCTAAAATCGTACGCTTAAATCACAAACGGATACAGACGTACGTGATAAAAAGTGAATCTGAATAAATAAAAAGGCTACGGATATGAAATTGATATTTTTACAATCCTAATAAATAAAGAAAATTTTTAGAAAAAGAAAAATAATTTATACACCTTTTTATTAATTATTATTAATTAATTACTATTTTCTAATGAGTAGTGATTGGCATAACTAATTTATATGCATAATTTGATGCCTAACAAGGATCTTGGAACACATGGCCAAATCAATGGTAAATTAGAGGAGTGAGAATAAGTGGAACACATGTGTCACCAAATAAATACATTAGGCATAAAATTAGTCACATGAATTAGTCATCCCAATCATTTTCCTTTTCTAATAACTTTTTTAATTACCTAAATTAACCTAAATTATAACTAATTATAAAATTACACTAGAAAAATTAAAATAATATTTGGAAAAATCTAAAATAACTTAAAATTAATTTTAAAATTAAATTTATATTTTTCTGACTTTTAAATTAATTATTATTATTTATTAACTAATTATTAATTACTAAAAAACTAAATTAAATTATAAAAACTACCAAATGATAAGAGAAAATCTGAAAAAATTACTAAAATTATTTTAAGTTATAAGAAACCTAAGAAAAATATAAAAATGATAATAGCTTATAAATAAGCTAAGAAATAAGCCAAAGGGCTTAAATAGAAGCTATCACTTCTATTAAGTTTGTCTTTTTTGGATTTTTCTTTTTAAAACCTGTTCATATACTATATATGAGTAACTTTAATGAAGGAACTTGGATTAGAAACCACAAATAAGCAGAATGCAAAGCTTATGATTTAGGCAGTTTAGCCTTTTAAGCTTATTAGGATTTGTGGTGTTTGAATAAGCTTGTACAAAGCCAAACAGAAGAAACAAAATATCAAATATGTTACAACTAAGTTAAGTATACTGGAAATAAGAAGAAATAAAAAAAATATTTGCACTGAATAAGCTAAAAAGCTGAATAAGAACTCCCAAATATCAAACAGGCCACACAGGCCAAAATACCAAGAAGCAGGCCAATGCAGGGTCCACTAGGAGGGGCAGGGATCCAAAATTGAACTTGGACCTTCAAGGTGGACAGGTCAGCGTCACAATAAGCCAATAAGCTAGGCTTATGGCTTATTAATAAAGTGTTGGGAAGCCTTGGAAATAAGCTCAATAAACTGAGCTCACAAACCACTCAGTGAACCAGGCCTAGGTTTGGTAGGTCAATTAAGGTCTCAGGTTCAAAATGAGTGCTAATTATGAAAGTTAGCTAATTTAGGTTACCAATAAGCCAGAAGCTACAAGGTGGGTCCCACTAAGTAGCAAGATACATGCTTTGAAAACTTGGGTCTCAACACTGACTGGCTCAGTATACACTTTGAGGTTAGGGTACAAAGAGGAGGTCAAATAAGCCATGTCAAATAAGCCAAAGTAAGGAATAAGCCCAGGTTTGATAAGTTGGGATACCAAGCTACAAAATAAGCCAAGATGTAGGGTGTGGGGTCCACTGGTAAGCACACAAGAGACCAAAGACAAATGGCCAAAAGGCTTGGTGCAGGGGAGGTGGTTCGCCCTGCACCCTCAAACAAGCTTATGCATAATCCTCATAAAAATCGCAAAAATGAAATGGTTATGGATTCGTGTAGCTTAGGTGGGATACTCTAAACTCTGAAAATTTCAGGCCCCAATTCCCAATACAAAATACATGAAAAATCCCACAAAAAATGAGTTTTCTGCACTACAAGTAACCTTGATCACGAAGTTCATTCAATTCATTCAGTTGAACTTTGCGATGAGCACCCGCAGTTTGGAGGTCAAAATTTGCATGCTTGAGAGCCCAATAGGCTTTGTGCTCAAGCTCGATTAGAAGATGGCACGCTTTCCCGTACACAAGCTTGTAAGGCGTACACCCGATGGGTGTTTTGTAAGCTGTACGAAAAGCCCAAACTGCATCATCTAATTTATCCGACCACGATGCACGATTTTCACCAACAGTTCTTTCTAAGATTCTTTTAATGCCCCGATTGGAAACTTCTACTTGTCCACTTGTTTGTGGATGGTACGCAGTAGAAAGACGGTGAGTTACACCGTACTTTTGCATGACTTTATCAAATTTGTCATTGCAAAAATGCGTACCACGATCACTGATAATAGCACGTGGAGTTCCAAATCGAGCAAAAAGAGCTTTCAAGAATTTTACAGCAACTCAGGCATCATTAGTGGGTAAAGCTTTCGCTTCAACCCATTTTGACAAATAGTCAATAGCCACGAGTATGTACTTATTTCCATGAGATGACAGAAATGGCCCAATAAAGTCGATGCCCCAAACATCAAAGATTTCACAAACTTGAATTGCATTTTGAGGCATTTCATTCTTTTGTGAAAGATTTCCGTGACGTTGACAAGCGTGACAGGATTTGACTAATTCCTGGGCATCCTTATAGATCGCGGACCAGTAAAAACTGGAATCAAACACCTTTTTGGCGGTATAGTTTGGATTGTGGTGGCCCCCGTGGGACCCGCCTGGCAAGCCTTTAGAATTTCAGCGGCTTCCTGACCATAAACACACCGACGGATGACTTGATCCGCGCAGATTTTGAACAAGTAGGGGTCGTCCCAGAAATAGTGTTTTACATCTTTAAAGAATTTATTTTTCTGTTGGGACGACATCCCTTTCACAACAAAGTTACCCGCATGGTAATTTGCAAAATGGGCAAATCATGGGGTGGTCGAATCTCCACGAAAAGAAACCGCATTGAGGGTTTCGAGAGGAAATGTTTCATTTATTTCCTTTTTCTCATAAACATCCTGATGAGGGTTTTCAAGACGGGACAGATGATCAGCAACCAGGTTCTCAGCTCCCCTTTTATCATGTATAATGATATCAAATTCTTGCAGGAGGAGAAGCCAACGGAGCAATCTCGGCTTTGCATCTTGTTTTGCAAAGAGATATTTGAGAGCCGAGTGATCCATATACACTATGCATTTGGTTAAGATTAAGTACGACCGAAACTTTTCAAATGCATACACCACAGCCAACAATTCTTTTTCTGTTGTGGTGTAATGACCTTGAGCCTCGGTCATTGTTTTGCTTGCATAGTTATTGGCTGAAAGTGTTTTAATTTGCGTTGCCCCAAGACTGCCCCTATTGCATAATCACTAGCATCAACCATGAGTTCAAAGGGCAAGTCCCAATCGGGGGCAACAAGAATCGGTGCCTCAGTAAGCTTTTTCTTCAATGTTTCAAAAGCTTCAATGCACTCAGGTGAGAAGATAAAAGGAGCATCCTTTTCTTGAATAAACCTACGATAGAAACCGGCATGACCCAAAAAGCTCCTAATACCTTTGACGGTAGTGGGATGAGGTAATTTTGCAAATCCACTTTGGCTTTGTCAACCTCCATCCCGTTCTTTGAAATTTTATGGCCGAGGCAATGCCCTCTTTGACCATAAAGTGACTCTTCTCCCAGTTTAGACATAACCTTGTGTCTTCACAACGTTTGAGCATGTTGTCTAAATGGGAGAGACATGATTGAAATGATTCCCCAATGACCAAAAAATCATCCATAAAGACCTACATGGTTTTCCTGATCATGTCAGAAAATATGGACATCATGCACCTCTGGAACGTGCCTGGTGCATTACATAAACCAAATGGCATACGTTTATAGGCAAAAGTTCCATAGGGGCACGTGAAAGTGGTCTTATCTTGATCCTGCGGATCAATGGGAATCTGAAAGTAGCCCGAGAAACCATCGAGGAAGCAATAGTACTCATTCCCCGCTAATCTTTCAAGCATTTAATCCATAAAGGGTAGAGTAAAATAGTCTTTGGGGGTGGCTTCATTTAACTTGCGATAGTCAATACATACACGCCAACCCGTAACCAATCGAGTTGGAATCAACTCGTTTTCTTCGTTAGTGACAATAGTAATGCCACCCTTTTTTGGAACGTAATGTATGGGACTAACCCAAGGACTGTCCGAGATAGGGTAAATCAGACCGGCATCAAGAAGTTTTAAAACTTCTTGTTTGATCACCTCATGAATTTTTGGATTCACCCTTCTTTGTTGTTGGACTGCTGGTTTGAAGTCATCCTCCATTAAAATTTTGTGGGTGCAAAATTCGGGGTCAATGCCCTTGATGTCGGAGAGTCTCCAAGCAATTGCTTGTTTATGTGACTTCAATATCTTTATTAGAGCAGCCTTTTCCTCAACACTCAAATCTTTAGCAATTATGACGGGTAATTTATCATCACCTTCCAAAAATGCATATTCAAGATGAGGCGGTAAGTCC
>JARVZY010006845.1:0-25215 GCA_030686995.1 Artemisia argyi | reverse complement strand
AATAAGTTTGTATGCCAAACATACCCTAACTATAAGCCCTATAAGCCCTATAAGCATGTGTGACAAACAAAGCTTATTTTAGAAGCTCAAGCCCATTTAAGCTCCAATAATTCCCCACGTCAAACACAACAAATGTTTAGATATGCTGCCTTTTTTAGAGGATGTAACAATTTTGCTGAAATGGATTCTCCTCTAAAACCAACTGAGTTACATGCAAAGGTTGGTGTCTGATATCATTTAATGAGTACTCATTTTGTATATTATTATTTCACGTTTGATGCTCTTAATCATTGTATGTGTGTAAGATTGTGTACTTAATTGATATCTATTTGTATTTTAGGTTTAAAAAGGAGCAATTGATGAAAAGACGCGTAAATGTGCAAGACTCAAGTGAACACAAGAAATCGAAAGTTGAAATCAAGTTTACATGATGTCGTTAAAACTAGTTGTAGAATTTTGACCATAACTTCGTCATTCAAGCTTCTTTTTTAGGTGATTCAAGTGGCCATAGAAAAAATAATAAAAAATAAAAAAATAATAAAAAAATAAAATCTACAACTTTCTTGTTTTGAGATAAGGCTGAAAATTAACCGAAATAATTAAAATTTGAGAGTTGAGATAAGCCCTAACACGACCCACATAACTCTCCCACTTTATCAGGTGTTTCTTAGGGTTTTTCCACACCAAATCACCTCCATTAAAGACCTTCGTTATAAGGAAAGAAGATCTTCAGCATAATATTTATATCCATTCGGTTTGCATAACGTCTTCGCATGAATTCTTATATTGTTTATCGTTTAATACTAATTAGTCTATAATTTTTTTTTTTTTTTGAAAGCATTAGTCTATAATTATTCATATTATGAGCTAACACCCTTGTGTGTTACCCTAGTTATGAACCTATTTTGTGATTTGATTATGATTTAATTTAATCATTTTAATGGAATCCTTTTAGATAATAATTGAGTTAGTTTGATTATGTTTTAATCTAAAACTAAAGTATTCTTTGCTTAGCTTCTCGTGTATGCGTGGTTAGTGATAAAACAATATCCGAATTGGATAAAATCTTGTTAGACTATTAGGTGTGTGAACATCGAGCTTACACATAGCTATTAGTTAACATCATACAAGAACAAATCTCAATAACAAAGTGGCGTTCCTTAACATCAGATGAATATCATTTCGAAATGCCCTCAATAACAAAGTGGTGTTCCTTAACATCATATAAAAGAAAATAACGTAAGAAAAGTTACCAAAATATAAACCATCCTGATAGACGCTAATACATAACATAAACTACTGATAACAGATATAAACTATTTTTTTTGTAAAAAGCGATATCAACCATACTTCATCTTTAATGCCTCCTCTTTGCCGCTTTGCCTCTTTGCCTAAGCTCTCTTTTCGAGTTCCGCAGCAGCTTTGTATAATTACTCTTGCCAACTATGAACAAGTTTAGATGGTTGAAAGCTATTTCTGAGAAGAGAACGTTAGCATCGAAACCTCTAACAGATAGTGTTATACTACCTAATAAAACACCCACGGTCTGGAAGAGTATAATTACTTTGATCCACCATTTATACTTAGAGTCATTTCCATACCAAAAATCTGTTTTAAAACGCAAAGAATTCAAGGTAACAAGCAGATGAACGGCAAATGCTATGATTACAAATCCAAAAGCCGCCACACCTGGTGAATAAGCAAGAAGAAGCTGATGTAATTCAATTTCTCTGTTAAGACATGAAGGTAATCTTTGAATCTTCTTTTTCAATTTTGTTTTAACTATGGGAACAATCAAGACCTCGACTAATGGGATTGTAAGCATATAAATGAGGATAGGCAATAAGATAGATGGTATATGCGACCACTCAGTGATTAAAAGATTGAAAATATAGTTGAAATAAACAATAACAAAGGCTATAGAGGTGATGGTAAATTCCTTGATAGTCATACTCATAACCCCTAGTGAGGGGAGAAAGTTACCTAACATGGTAAAGAAGAACATCAAGTTCACAGCTTTCGCAATATTTATATTATAAATGGTAATATCGGTTGTTATATCTACCGGTATCATCATTGTTTGCAAAAATATGATATAAACAATATTTATGTTAAAAATGGGAAACCGATACTTCCCTTGGTGAAAAACTAGTGTGGCATTGGTTAAGACCACGACTATGGAAATTAGAGATGCTACGCTAATATAGCATCCAACCCATGAAAGGTCGTTCACGCCGGCAGAGTACCAAATCATCTTGCTATTAAAGGTACGTTGTTTACTGATTCAAAAGATAGGACGTTCACCGGATTGTGCGATTGCTTCAAGTGTGAGGAAAGAAATCAAAAAAGACTTTGAGAAAATGATATGATCACAAATGAATCAAGAGGGAATTAATGGGGAAATAAAGACATCAAATAATTGAGGCTCTCTTTCCCGAACTTCAATTCATTTCAAAATGTATTTCCCGAAATAGCAAACGAATATTTCTTTTTATCTCATAGAGTATTTCCCTAAAAGAATTTGGTTACGTTTCAAATTTCAACTACTCCTAAAGAGCACATGAAACAATAAATCACGTAGTTACTAATTACTCATAACACCTTAAAAGATTTTAGACATTGAAGACCTTTAAGGTTGTTATATAACTATATTATTTATTTAGCATTATATATAACTAATATCTTTAAAGAATAAAGAGTTACTTGTAAAGGTTGCGATTTTTTTTTTTTTTTTTTTTTTTTTTTTTGGTAATCGATGTGTGGTCGTGTGTCCAACATAGTATCTATATATGACGTCCGACATCACCTCTAACGACATTTGCATTTGTAGTACTTCTTTTTCACTTACCAAGATTAAGTAAGCATTCCATCTTCGGTCTTCAATAGATCATATGTTGGTACTTAGTAGTTGTTTTTTGCATGCTTTGGTTGCAAAATGTAATTTTTAGATAAGATAAGACCCTCCCATCTCTTTGCAACTTTGAAGATCATAAACCCTAACTGTCTCGATGGATCGTCTACCTGGTTTTGATCCCCAAATTGATTACTGCTCTTAACTGACATAAACAATTCGTTTCTCTAATCGTTAAAACATTAGCGATTGGTTGGTTTGAGTGGTATTGGTAATCGTTCTTGATAAAACTGACTTAGGGTTTGTCTGATGAGTATTCGATCATTATTTATCCAGTTAACTCTTAACCGACCTTATTCAATTGTTATTACTGGTGTGGTTCTGTTCGTGGTAATCCTTGAACTAGGGTTACGTGTATGACTGATTAGGTTCGTGTCTTTGCATGGTATATGAAACTCCTAGGCTATTTTTTTTCTTTCTAATTTAGCATAACATCACACTTATATTAACACCTAAAAACTGTACATAACATATATCATTCGCCTTGACCCGTATATGATCAAAATGGGTCAATATGGGCAAGAATGGCACTGTGCCAAACACCCTTGAACTATAAAGAACTACTTAACTACCTGATCATTACATAACCATGAGTTTAGATGTTCGTACACAAAAGCATACAACCTAGGGCGTTTCTTGGTAAGAGAGCGTGTAGGGAAAAAGGCTCCATACCCAAGTATTTCACCGTTTCTAGTTCTCGGTCTTCGTACCCTTGATTGCACTACCACTAGCTTCACCTATAATAAACATAACGAAGCAACGTAAGCAATAGCTTAGTGAGATAACATATAAAATATACTAATCATAACATGGCATAATACTATGGTTGCTTCATATTGTTATTATATACTAGTCGCCCACTAAGGACGTTGTGAACCCATATTGGTTCAATATAACTGAAAATGTTCTAGTCGTCCACTTAGGACGTCTAAATCATATATTCCATGACTTTGAGCCGCTTATACACACTGATCATCAACAAAGGATGTCTAAGTCCCATTTAACGAGATGAAACACTAATAAAGTCTCGGTCATCCACTAAGGATGTCTAGGCTCCATTTCGGAGCATGTTATGACATAATAACATGTGTCGTCCACTTAGGCCGCTATACAAGTAGTATCGTGGAAATAGAGTTAAAATCACATAACTAAACCCAAACGGGTCATTCGGGGCTGCTTTGACCCGTCTAGCATAATTCACATATAAACATACTACAAGTAACTCATTTAGGCACATAACGTATAATTGTAATACCATGAACTTGTAACTCAAATATAATACATGAACCTTAACATGAATACCACAATTAAAGTGGCACACTAACGGGTTACCAAGGACCCGTTTCTGTGCATAGATATGTTACTCACCTTGTAAACACTTGAATAGAACACGAGCTCCCTTAAAGACATCCCTGGCTAACTCTTATAACCTAGGAACACATAAATGACATGGAGCTTATTTAGAACATAACTAAGTTTATCATAATATGCACTAAAAGGATAGATAAGCCATAAGGGGGTGTTTGGTTCGTGGCTTATATAAGCACACTAACATAATTTCTGAAAATTAACACCACAAAATGGTGTTATAGCACCTTAATAAGGTACCCATCACATTTTCTAATCATTTATACATGATTACTAAGGTTCTTGGTGATTTCTCAAAAATCATAATTTCACATAATCATGTAAAATTCTACAATAACCCCATAATTGGCATAAAGAGATGAACTTTAGGCTTTACCCACAACTAGGAAGCCATAACATACTAACATCAAATTAATATATGTTCCTTACCTCAAATTGAGTTGTGGAAACCTTAATTTATGCATTTCTAGACTTTGGTAAGGTATTATCTTGCTTCAAACTTGCTCAAAATCAACTTGGAATCAAAACCCTAGATCACAAGAGGGAGATGTGTATGAGTCGTGAGTTAGAGAATGAGGGAAGAGTGTCTGGATGTTTCTATACGTTTTCCAGGTTATAATAATTTTAAGTTTCACACTTTGGCAACTTTAGTCCCTGGTAGGAAATTGTTACAAGTTTAGTACCTAAAAAGATTGGGGTGTTACAACTCTCCCCCACTTATTCGATTTGGGTCCTCACAAACGATTCCTGATAAAAAGCGGGGTAGTATTTGATGAGATACTCTTCAGGCTCCCATGTGCACTCCGATCCCTTTCTGTGCTTCCATCTTACCTTAAGAAGGAGGACCTCTCTTTTTCTGAGTTTCTTGACCATTGTGTCAAAAATCTCTATTGGCTCTTCAACGTAGCCAAGTTTCTCATCAACTGTCATATCTGCTAGAGGGATATACTGTGCCTCAACTGCAAGACATTTTCATAACTGAGACACGTGGAAAGTGTTGTGAATATTGTTCAACTCTTCTGGTAGCTCAAGTCTGTATGCTACTTTTCCAACTCTGTCGATTATTCTGAATGGACCAATGTAACGTGGTCCTAGCTTTCCACGCTTCCTGAATCGGATAACACCTTTCCAGGGAGAAACTTTCAGCATGACACGATCACCAACTTTAAATTCTATAGGTCGTCTCCTCTTGTCTGCATAAGACTTATGTCGATCCTAGGCCATCTTAAGCCTTTCTCTGATTTGATCAATCTTATAGTTCGTTTGTTGAACAACATCTGAACTAGCTAATTCTCTTTGTCCGATTTCACCCCAACATATAGGAGTTCGGCACTTCCTTCCATACAACATCTCATATGGAGGCATCTCAATGCTGGAATGATAACTGTTATTATAAGAGAATTCTGCTAGCGCTAAGTACTTATCCCAGCTACCACCAAAGTCGATAGCACAGGCTCGAAGCATATATTCTAGTGTATGAATGCTCCTTTCACTCTGACCATCTGTCTGCGGATGATAAGTCGTGCTAAAATGGACACGAGTACCTAGATTCTCTTGGAATATCCACCAGAATCTAGAGGTAAATCTGATATCTCTATCCGATACTATAGAGACTGGTACTCCATGTCTAGCTACTACTTCGCGAAGATACAACTCCGCGAGAGCTTCTGAGGACATCGATTCCTTAATAGGAAGGAAAATCGCACTCTTTGTTAAACGATCTACAATTACCCATATTGCATCATGCTGACGCGGTGTCTTGGGTAATTTCGTAATAAGATCCATAGTGATCATTTCCCATTTCAAGACAGGAATCTCGAGAGGTTGCAGCTTACCATAAGGTTGCTGATGTTCTGTCTTAACTTAAAGGCAAGTAAGACACTGCTCGACATATTTTACAATATCTCTTTTCATACCTGGCCACCAATAATCTGGTTTAAGATCATAATACATCTTCGTGGCACCTGGGTGAATGGAATATTTCGACTTATGAGCCTCGTCGAGCAACAACTTTTTGAGCTCTTTATTATTCGGTATCCATATTCTACCGAAGCGTGTTCTGAGTCCTCGTGAGTCTACAACTAAGTTGTGCACCTGACCCATGAGTCGTTCTGAGTTTACATCACCGTTCTCCCATGCTTCTAACTGAACTGTTTTGATGTTATCATAAAAGTCTGGAGTAATCACCATCTGAAGTGATTTTACTAGTAGAGAATCATGCCTTGTCTTTCGACTTAAGGCATCTGCCACAACATTGGCCTTACCCGGGTGGTAAAGAATTTCACAATCATAATCTTTGACTAGATCCAACCAACTTCGTTACCTCATATTGAGGTCACTGATCAAAGAAGTATTTGAGACTTTTATGGTCGGTAAAGATCTTGATCTTTACTCCATAAAGATAATGCCTCCACAATTTTAAGGCAAAAAATACTGCTGCTAGCTCTAAATCATGAGTGGGGTAATCTTCCTCATGTTTCTTGAGCTTCCTGGAAGCATAAGCTATGACTCGGCCTCTCTGTATAAGAACACAGCCGAGGCCATTGGCCGATGCATCACAATTTCTGGCAATACTAAGAATGGAGCCTAACTTAACTTCTGTTTAAGAGTCTGAAAAGCGAGTTCCTGATCCTCATCCCACTCGAATTTTACATTCTTGCAGGTGAGCTCAGTGAGCGAAGAAGAAATCTTTGCAAAATCTTGGATAAAACGGCAGTATAACCCGCAAGTCCAAGGAAAGATCTAATTTCTGTGGGAGTTTTTGGTCGCTCCCAATTCATGATGGCACTGATTTTAGTTTAATCTACTTTAATGCCTTCGTTGTTTAAAACATGCCCGAGAAATTGAACTTCTCGGAGCCAGAACTCACACTTTGAGAACTTAGCATAAAGCTTTTCTCGTCTTAACATACTGAGGACTTGGCGCAAGTGGGTTTCATGATCACTAGCTGATTTGGAATAAACCAGGATATCGTCAATGAAAACAATAACTGACTGATCTAACATCGGACGACAGACCCGATTCATCAGGTCCATAAATGTTGTTGGGGCATTCGTCAAGCCAAATGGCATAACTGTAAACTCGTAATGCCCATACCTGGTCCGGAAAGCTATTTTCGGGATGTCCTCTTCCCGAACCTTTAACTGGTGATATCTTGATCTAAGAACTATTTTTGAAAAGAAGCTTACGCCCTGGAGCTGATCAAATAAATCATCAATCCTAGGCAGAGGATAACGATTTTTTATGGTAACTTTATTGAGCTCTCGGTAGTCGATGCACATTCGTATACTACCATCTTTCTTTTTGACAAAAAGAACTGGTGCTCCCCACGGGGAACTACTAGGGCGAATGAAGCCCTTGTCTAGCAGTTATTGTAATTGCTTCATGAGTTCCTTCATTTCTGATGGAGCAAGTTTGTAGGGAGTTTTAGCAATAGGGATACTCCCTGGAATAAGATCAATGTGGAACTCTACTTTTCTATCAGGCGGTAGACCTGGGACTCTGGGAGTTCCTCTGGAAAGTCATCGGGAAATTCCTGAACAACTGGAATTTTATTAAAGTCTCGAACGGGTTTCTGAATATCGACAACATGAGCTAAATAGGCTTGACAGCCACGTGCCAAGTGTTTCTTGGTTCTAGCATAAGTACAAATGGTGAGGTTAGCCTTTTTAAGCTCACCATAGATAACAGTTTCTCCCCCACTTGGGGTTCTGAGTCGGACTAGCTTATGATGACACAAAATGATGGCTTCATTTATACCGAGCCAGTCCATACCAATAACTACATCAAGCTCTCCCATAGGGATAGGAATTAGGTCGATCGGATACTTTTCATTATCAATTTCTATTTCACAGTTCTGAAAGACATCAACTACACGTATCACTTTGTTATTAGTTACTTCCACATCTAGTGGTGGCTTAAGCTGGCTAATTGGAACAGAAAATCTCCGACTGAACCTTTTGGATACAAAAGATCTATCTGCACCAGAATCAAATAACACACGAGCAGGTAATAGATTCACAAAGAAGGTACCTGTCACAACGTCGTATGTTTCCTTAGCTTCATCCACGGTCATCTGATGAACACGAGCTGGGGGTCTATGTGGTCTTTGGGTAGTAGGAAAGCCAGGGGCTCCTGAAGGTCTAGAAGTAGATGGCGCCACTCGCCTGTCTGTATTCCTCCTAGGTTCTTGTTGACGCGGAGGAGGAGGTCTGACATTTAGACAAGACTCAGTCGTGTGATTCGGATCATAGCATTTCCTGCAAACCTGAGCTGGTTTTGGACAATCTTTACTAATGTGACCAGGTTCACCGCAATTGTAGCAGGTCCTGCTACCTGCACGGCATTCCCCCAGGTGATACCTTTTACAATTCGCACACAGTGGAAAGCTCCTACACCCCGTGCTAGGGTAAGCCTCATTTGGCTTAACTTTCTTCCGAGATGAACTAGCTTGCTCTATCTTTCTCTTAGGAGGAATCTCTTCCTCTTTCTTTGTTTCATGTTCTCGCTCTAAAGCTGCATTCATGAGCTGATCCATGTTTTTCCAATCCCTGGCTGAAATAAACTGACGGATATCTTTTCGAAGCATATCCACATAATGTTTCATAAGCAACCTTTCATCATTAGCATATTCAGACAGAAAATGTGCTCTGTCCAGGAATGTCATGGAGAAATCATGTACTGACTCCGTGGTCTGGTGAGTACCCAAGAAGTCTCAGCGCATCTTATTAAGTTCCGCCTCTGGAACAAAGTTCTGAAAGAGTAATTCCTTGAACTCCTTCCAAGTCATACTCCTAGCAATTTCTGGTGTTTTTTATGAAAGGGTCCAATTCCACCATGATTTAGCCTGATCGCGAAGGAGATTAATAACAAAATTAACCCAACGATCCTCAGGGACCTTGCTGGTGGCAAACGCCCCTTCAACATCCTGGATCCATATGTGGCATTTAAAAGGATCCTGTTCTCCCGAGTAAGTCGGGGGCTTATAAGCTGAGAAGTCAGTATAAGTAACTTCCTTAGTTGGCGCGACTCGTACAGCCAGCTTCTGATCAAGTTCTGTTGTGATAGCCTGAGCTATGATCTTACTGAGACGTTCTGTATAATATGGTATAGCTGCTTCCTGTGCCTTGGCTTCTTCTTGAGATATCATATCTCTGATCTATCTAGCCATAGCATCAGAAATAGGAGCATTATCATGCTCATCTATTTATGGTGGATCGGGGGTTGGCTCCTGATCATCCTGTTCTTGTATGACTACATGAGTCGGCCACTCAGAGCTTTCAGGAGGTCTTTCAGCCATATCTACGCTGAAAGTTAAACATATTGCATGATAAGGGAATAATAAGACTCACTGTAAGATTCATAATTCATTCCTTTAGTGTAACATAACACCAGTAAGTTCCCGTTATGTGATGCGATTATTACCACGTTGGTCAGACGTCGTAATAATTCCATCAGATAACCAAGTTCTTACCGTTACCATATTATACTAATAATGCGGAAATGTATGCTAATACTAATACTGATGCTACATAATAATGCGGAAACGTGTCTAATACTATAGGTCCCATAGAGCCTAGGTTTAAATATAAGTACCCATCTACAATGGATATCTAAATCCCTTAAATCACAGCTCTGATGCCAACTTGAAACACCCAGGCTATTTTTTTTCTAATTTAGCATAACACCACACTTATATTAACACCTAAAAACTGTACATAACATATATCACTCGCATTGACCCATACATGATCAAAATGGGTCAATATGGGCAAGAATGGCACTGTGCTAAACACCCTTGAACTATAAAGAACAACTTAACTACTTGATCATTACATAACCATGAGTTTATATGTTCGTACACAAAAGCATACAACCTAGGGCGTTTCTTGGTAAGAGAGCGTGTAGGGAAAAAGGCTCCATACCCAAGTATTTCACCGGGTCTAGTTCTCGGTCTTCGTACCCTTGATTGCACTACCGCTAGCTTCACCTATAATAAACATAACGAAGCAACGTAAGTAATAGCTTAGTGAGATAACATATAAAAGATACTAATCATAACATGGCATAATACTATGGTTGCTTCGTATTGTTATTATATACTAGTCGCCCACTAAGGACGTTGTTAACCCATATTGGTTCAATATAACTGAAAATGTTCTAGTCGTCCACTTAGGACGTCTAAATCATATATTCCATGACTTTGAGCCGCTTATACACACTGAGCATCCACAAAGGATGTCTAAGTCCCATTTAACGAGATGAAACACTAATAAAGGCTCGGTTATCCACTAAGGTTCTTGGTGATTTCTCAAAAATCATAAATTTCACATAATCATGTAAAATTCTACAATAACCCCATAATTGGCATAAAGAGATGAACTTTAGGCTTTACCCACAACTAGGAAGCCATAACATACTAACATCAAATTAAGATATGTTCCTTACCTCAAATTGAGTTGTGGAAACCTTAATTTATGCGTTTCTAGACTTAGGTAAGGTATTATCTTGCTTCAAACTTGCTCTAAATCAACTTGGAATCAAAACCCTAGATCACAAGAGGGAGATGTGTATGAGTCGTGAGTTAGAGAAGGAGGGTGTCTGGATGTTTATGTACGTTTTCCAGGTTATAATAATTTTAAGTTTCACACTTTGGCAACTTTAGTCCCTGGTAGGAAATTGTTACAAGTTTAGTACCGGAAAAGATTGGGTGTGTTACAGTATAAGCATGAAGAGTGGCTTTTTGGATTCAGGAAGGAGGAACAATAATCATAAGAAGAAAAAAGTGCAACAGATGGTTTGACAGCTATGTCTTCAAAGGCTAATGATGGTGCTGGTGTCAACAATAGGACCACTTGGAATGGATGGAAGAAATATGGTATTGTTCGTGCAATGATGAATCCGAAAGGTCTTTTCTTTTTGAGTTTCTTCGGTTGAAGGTATGAAAGGACTATTGTAGAATGGACCATGGTTTATTTGATCCGTTCCTATTATATTGAAGAAGTGGACACCTAATGCAAATTTATTAAAAGACGATTTGTGCTCAATTCCAGTTTGGGTTAAGATACATGATATTCCCATTGTGGCCTTTACTGAGGACGGATTGAGTGCAATGGCTACTAGACTTGGTAATCCGATTATGCTTGATTCTTACACTAGTTATACGTGCATGCAATCATGGGGGCATATAAATTATGCTCGTGCGTTGATTAATATATAGTTGATCGGGAGTTTATGGATAATATGGTCATTGCTATTCCAAATTTGGAAGGTGAGGGTAATGTGTTTTATATGGTTATGGTGGAATACGAATGGGAACCACCTATGTATGGAGGTACGTATGGTTTTTAGCCATGATGACGTGAAATGTCCGAAGCGTGTTGTTGATAAACCTAAGAAGCAAAATAGCAAGAATAATGATGGTTTTTAACATGCTCCTAAAAGAGCAGTGTGTGGCATTAATAGGGGTCCTAAATTCCAGTTTAAGTCAACTAAACAAGTGTATAAGTCAGTTTCTAAGAAGAACAGTGCTAGTACAAGTGGGACGAAGAAGAATCCCGAAATGACTAGAAAAGAGGTAAATACTTCGAACCCGTTTAATGCTCTTAGGGCAGTTGAAAACGATGATGAGTTAGGTGCAAATGGGGGTAGTTCCAAATGGGCTGAAAATGTGGATACAAACGTGGTGACAAGGCCTCTTGGGGAGAACAAAGATGTGGTTGGTTTGAATATAGGGAGAACAAGGAAAGTGATGTGGGTGATGAGGAGAGTGAGAGTGACGTGGAGGAGCTTTATAACGAAAACACAAGTTTCATGGCACCAAAGAGTGGAGGTGGAACTGAGAGGAAGAGCTTATACGAGCGCTGGAAAGATATAAGGCTTCGAGGTCATGCTAGACGTTAATAGGTTTTTATACAGTAGTTTTTCATAAGTTTATGTTGTCATTCTTTTGATAGTTTCGTTTTTGAAACACAAATGGTGCGTTTATTTTTATGTGGGATTAACTCACATCCTATGTATTTAAATGTTTTTAAAAGTAATATATTTATCGGGTGTAAAAACCTCTTACCCAAAAAAATGTAATTCTTAGATTTACAATAAATCCAAAAAAAATAAAAGTCTAAGTGTTACACTAAAATAGGGATCGATGGCAACGGGTCATCGGGTTTTAGTGTACTCGTACCCACACCGTTTATAATATCCAAACCCGTACCCGCCGGATACCCAGTTAATATTATCCATCGTATTTTCAGGTTTCCCCGCGGGTATCGGTTATCCGCAATTGGATATTATATGGACAAAATTGCGGTATTAAGATTAAGTCCCACTAAAATCAACCGACAAAACAAAACAAAGGAAAACACCCTAATATATTCAATTTTTTTAAAATAAAGAAAATGAATATTGTATCAAAAGATTTAACGCTTTTCAATCATTCGTGTACAAAATAAAATGCGTTATGTAATAGAGATACTTATATAAAAATATATAATGGAAGAAATTATATACAATATATATATATATATATATATATATATATATATATATATATATATATATATATATATATATATATATATATATATATATATATATATATATATGGGGGACTTTCTTACGAGAACCATTTTATCTGCGAGAACTGAGAGAACCACCAAAAACATGCATGCACGCCTTTTAAAATAAAATAAAAATACATGCAAATCATCAATAATCGTAAGCATCCACCTATGTTCTTCAATATCATTATGAACTTATCATCTTTTTTCACAAAAACCTTACCCACGGCCGCAATATTGTCGTTGCACGTCTTATAAGAACATACATGCACACCTTCAAAGAAAAATTTTGTATTTTCAATTTCTTATCAAATTCTTTAGAACAACTATGTTTTTTTTAAAACATATGTGTTGTTTTTAAAACATATGTGCAAAAATACAATTATTGAAGGCGTGCATGTATGTTTTTTGTGGTTCTCTCAGTTCTCGCAGTTAAAATGGTTCTCGTTTGAAAGTTACACACACACACACACACACATATATATATATATATATATATATATATATATATATATATATATATATATATATATATATATATATATACTAGACGAGTACCCGTGCATAGCAACGGGATTTTATAGCGATAGATGGTTTATTGATAAAAAAAAGTTTATAGGTTATAAACGAAAAATAATAAAAGCTTGAAGATTTGGGAATTAAACATAATATTTTGAAACCCGGTTCGACCCGGGTGGTTCAACTAGTTGAACCATTCCTGTCAAAAAACGGGTTTGAAGCGTCTCGGGTCAACCCGGTTTGTGTTTTAATTGGTTGTATTTAATTTGGTAGATATGTTTTTTAATTGGTTGTATAATGTGAATAAATCATTGTACTTTTAAGTAATGGATAATGTTTTGAAACCCGGTTCGACCCGGTTGGTTCAACCGGTTGAACCGTTTCGGTTGAAAAATGGGTCGATTTAAACCGGGTCAACTTGCTAGGTTGGGTCAGAAACGGGTCAAATCAAACTGGGTCAACCCGCCGGGTTTGAAGCGTCCCGAGTCAACCCGATTTGTGTTTGAATTGGTTGTATTTAATTGTTAGATATGCTTTAATTTGGTTGTACAATGTGAATAATAATTGTACTTTTAAGTATTGGGGTGTTTTAATAAGAGTACTAATTGTACATTTCACTTTCTCTCTCATTTGACCATTGTTGAAAACTCAATATTTCACTTGAAAACTCAACATTTCACTTTTGACCATTTTTCTATTATAAGTAGTATAGATATATACACTAGTTAATTATAATATCAATAAAGCAGGTATAGATTCGGGTAAACGGATATGGGTATGGATACGGGTAATCAGGCGGGTATTATCAGAAAGAATCTGTCACCGAACCTGTACCCAGCTAAAACATTTTATCAATACCTAAACTTGCCAACCCACCCCCGAACCCGAACCCACCCAACCGGTTCGGGTTTCGGTTTTGCTCGTCAGTTTCAGGTGTTTTTGCTATCCCTACACTAAAACTTATCTTTTGGCCATGGCAACTTACGGTGTGTTTAGTTGGTAAAAAATGTCCCATTTTTCAAAAAATATTTCATAGGAAAACAGAAAAATTGAAAACCGGTTTAATCATAATTTTATCCAACAATTTAAAAATAATAATAATAATAATAATAATAATAATAATAAATAAATAAAAAGTGTGACTTTTCAAATTTTAACTAGAAAATCCTAATCTACCCTTCTCCACTTCTTTCTCTCTAACAAAAAAAAAAATACGAGTTTTTCCAATCTAACAGTCAAGTATCTCATTCTAACCCTAATCACCATCCTCGCCGTTGCCGCCCACCGTCGCAATTCGAGGTAATATTTTCTTCTTTTTAAAAATGAAAAATATAAGTATACTTAAACGGGTCTTCAAAATTCTCAAACTTTTTTATAGAGAAGAAAAACTATTCCTTCTCAAAGAATCTAGAAACGGAAAAACAACCTTAACCTCCTTTTATGGGAGAGTGTTTTCCGGCTTAAGTGTGATTGGTGGTGGACTGTAGAACATAAACTAGTTAGGCAAAAATATTGAAAATCACGATTACGTAAAAAGAAAATTCTACAAATTTGCTTTGTCATAGACTTAGGGTGCGCTTGGTTCAAAATGGGGAATGGGAAAGGGAAAGGTAAAGAGAATGCAAAGGAATGGAATGGAGATTATCATTATCTTTGATGATGCTTGGTTTAAGAAAAACACATTAACCTCCAAGGTGGTGGTGGTGGCGGCGGCGGGTGGTGGTTGGCAGTTGGTGGTGGTGGTGGCTGGTGGTGGTGGTGGTGGCTGGTGGTGGTGGTGGTGGTGATGGCGGTTGGTGGTGGTGGCTGCTGTTGGTGGTGGTAGTGGTGGTAGTGGTAGCTGCTGGTGGTGGTGGTAGTGGTGATGGTCGCTAGTGGTGGTGGTTGTGGCTGATGGTGGTGGCTGGTGGTGGTGGTGGTGGTGGTGGCTGGTGGTGGTGGGGGTAGCTGCTGGTGATGGTGGTTGCTGGTGGTGGTAGTGGTGGTGGTGGCTAGTGGTGGTGGTTGTGGCTGATGGTGGTGGCTGCTGGTGTTGGTTGCTACTGGTGGTGGTGGTGGTGGCTGGTGGTGGTGGTGGTGGTGGCTAGTGGTGGTGGTTGTGGTTAATGGTGGTGGCTGGTGGTGGTGGTGGTGGTGGCTGCTGGTAGTAGTGGTGGCTGGTGGCTGGTGGCTGGTGGCTGGTGGCTGGTGGCTGGTGGTGGTGGTGATGGTGGTGGCTGGTGGTAGTGGTGGCTGGTGGTGGTTGTTGTTGGTGGTGGCTGCTGCTGGTGGTGGGTAATCATTACCATACCTCCCAATTTACTGGGTAATGCCTCGTTACCCAATACTGAACAATGATTGTATTCCCTAGTCATAACCGGGCATGTTTAATCATTACCTTTCTCATTCCCCACCCCCATTACCCCCAACCAAGCACCCCCTTAATCACACAATTCAATTGGCTAATCAGATTATTAAAATTTGATGACGTAGCAAAATTGAGTAATTTGACGAATTAGTTATAACATAAAAATGCATCAAATTAAGTTCATATACATATTTCTAGCTTCTGGTAATAAACACAAATCAAATTGTTCTCAGTTACTCAAATTTAAGCCTGAAAACTAGTGTTTTTGAGAAATATGCAAATATTGAAACTAAAGTTATTAGGAACTAAATTTGAAAAGTAATACAAAGAAAAAGTGTTTGAAATGATTATGTAATAATTCGACTGACGGTTGAATGAAACACAAAAAGACAGCACAAAAGTGGAGCGTGAGTGAAGTGTGAAGAATATGTGTAAGGTGTTAAAGAGTGGTTACATGACTGTTTGCGATATTTGCTGCCGCTGCTACAAAAACATAACAAATGAGCTGAAATTGCCATGTGTCACTCCACTGTTTGCTTGCAGCTGCTAAAAAGTCACGTGTCAGCCCTTGATTGGCCTGAACACGTGGAAGCACTTTGCGACAATCCCCTCTTGATACAAGCTGATGTCACTCGGATGACAGGATGACGTTAGCCTGCCTATTTCTGAAACAAAGTGGATCCAGGTCGACCGGATCTGCTTGCTGAGATGCTGTTACTGGGTCAGTTTTGGGTCGTGAGGCTATCGTAACTATTTTAAAACTAAATATCTATAAACCAGATATTTTTCTTATCATTAAACTCAAGTTATCTGATTTCAAACAAAACTAGTACCAAGACTTCTTTTCATTTAAATCAACTTTTTGGGCCACAGCATAATAAAAACCTAAAAACACTTGGAACCACTTAGAACCTACGGCAACAACCAGAAAACTCAGTGCTGAGACTACGCTGCAATGACAGAAGTAATACTGCACAGTGGAGACTAGACACTTTTTTAAATAAATTTTTAAGTTTGAAAAACACAGTAGTATTACATTAGTACTCACATTGGTCACATTTCTTTTCGGGTCAGATCTTTCAGGAGTGAACCTTCTTGTTGAACAGGGAGAGTAGACAAGGTAACTGGTAACATAATAAAATGGATTCATATTCTTGGCTGTAATGCCATTTGTATATATAGCATGATTGGGCGCATAGATATTAACTAGTCCCCACTATGCTGAAAGATCACACATGCCCATATTCTACCCGGTGTCACTTAGGCGCATTGTGGCAGAATAAGTGCTCAAGTGTTTCACCTAAAGGTGGGAAGATGGGCGGGTTGGATAACGGGTCATTTTTTAGCACTAATAATACGGGAACACTTGCCCATTTTTTAAACCCATTTGACACCTTTAGCTATAGTTGACCCATTCCCAATCAAACGCAAACCAAATCAACCCATTCATAAGTATAGAATGAAATTGTCATTTACAGTTCTACAGCTCTGCTATGTATATTTGCATAGATCGAAGAAGGGAAAGATACACATACTTTCTGGGAGTAAATGGTAAGTTGCAGAGCAGAGTCAACTAGCTGCATATAGCTCGGTACAAGTGTATCCTGCTGAAACAGTGAGTTAAAAACTGACCGAAAATGGGTAGCATCCGACCGCCTATAAATTATATCTTAGCCCTAAAAGTTATTTTAACACACATAAGGTATCAACATGAAACTGGCTTCTGATCTCATCACAAAGAAGATGCATCACTTCCAATTTTAGGTTGTCCCAGAAAAAAAATGCAGCTTATTCTTTTTTAAAAAGGTTGCAAACTTGCAATCCAAATATGCTTATCTTCCCAAATAGCAACTATTACAAGAAATAGGTGGCAATGATTTCAGTCACAAGTTTTCTCAGAGGTGACAAAATGTGCATGTTAAATAACAGCTCAAAAAGTTGTAGTTTCTTAGCATGGTTCATCATGGGTAATTTCTTAATACGGGTCAGGCCACACCGATGCAGCTATGATGAGCTTCCTGAAGGTAGCATAGAAATGTTAAAGGTGATAAATACCTGTTGGATATTGTAAAGGGTTGGTACTCTGGTATGTAATGTTCGGTAAGGAATCTAGATCAGTTTAACTATACACTGTACCATCATGCTCTCTGCTGAGGAGAGTGATCGAAATATACAATAGCTAATGATTAGCAATCAAATGCTGAAAATAATTTGGTAAAAAATGCAATAAAATCCACCTCAAGATCGACACGATGATGACTTATTATGGACAGCAATAATCTGAGAGAGTACCTTCACCTGATAATGCTTGTCAACGTTTTATTATATATGAGCAGAAGGTTTACAGGACCAAATAGTTAGAAACAAAATGCTACAAGCACAATACAAAATTTCATATCAAAATAACATTGTTATAACATCCATATCCGGATCAGAATTCATATTTTAACTACCCAAGCGCAAATTTTGTCTGATTCCAAAACTCAAGAGCAGATGCAAACAGCTCATTACAATCACTTGCGCAGCAAAACATATAAAAGTATGGTTACAAGTGATACCCTGTGAAAACTCCAACTAAATCAATGTTGAGACCATTGTATACTCTTGATGTCGATCCCTTCTTTCACCATTTCATAAAGCGGGCTCATTTCCCTTAACTTCTCAACTTGATTAACTGTTAACTCAACCGCTTTATCAATCTCTTCCTCAGTGGTGAACCTCCCAATGCCGAACCTGATTGAAGTATGAGCCATATCTTCATCCACACCCAATGCCCTCAATACGTACGAAGGTTCCAAACTAGCACTTGTACACGCACTACCACTCGACACAGCAACCTCCTTCAATCCCATCAACAAACTCTCTCCTTCAACATATGCAAACGATAAGTTCAAATTCCCTGCATAACGTCTCTCAGTACTCCCATTCACCACCACCCCATCAAGCTTAGCCGTAACGCCATTAAGCAGCCTATCTTTCAGCTTAGTAACCCACTTCTCGTCATATTCCATTTCCTTCATTGCAATCTCACATGCAGCACCCATTCCAACAACCAACGGTGTTGGCACAGTCCCACTCCTAATCCCTCTTTCCTGACCACCACCGTTCATTTGCGGCTCCACCCTAATCCGAGGCCTACGCCTCATATACAAAGCACCAACACCTTTCGGCCCGTAAACCTTATGCCCACTCAACGACATCAAGCTCACATTCCACTTATCCACATCAATCGGAATCTTCCCTAACGCCTGTGCAGCATCTGTATGAAACGGAACATTAAACTCCTTACATATTTTTCCAATCTCCTCCATTGGTTGAATAACACCAATCTCATTATTAACGGCCATAACCGACACAAGCCCTGTATCACTCCTAATTGCCGCCCTCAAATCATTCAAATCCACCAAACCATCCGACCCAACCGGAAGATACGTTATCTCATACCCCTCTTGCTGCAAATGCCGACACGAATCAAGTACACACTTATGCTCAGTCTGAGTAGTAATCACATGCTTCTTTTTCTCTTTATAAAAATGCATCACACCTTTAACAGAAATATTGTTACACTCAGTAGCACCCGACGTAAACACAATCTCTTTCGCAGACGCGTTGATTAGCTTAGCCACTTGTGCTCGTGCAACCTCAACCGCTTCATCAGACTCCCAACCGTAGAGATGAGTACGCGAGTGCGGGTTTCCGTACTGCGAAACAAAGTAGGGAAGCATAGCATCAAGCACCCTAGGGTCAACAGGTGAGGTAGCTTGCATATCAAGGTATAAAGGTCTTCCTGATATCTTAACACCTTTCATCGATATGCCCGCAGTCTCATTGTAAGGTTCCGCCACAGCAGCGAGTCCTACATAGTACAATACATCGTCATTTTGTTATTAACTGGTAAATAGTATCTAAGCCATTTTAGTTCAGCAATTACAAGGGAGTCTGAAAATGCTTATTTTTTCTGCTTATCTGCTTATTTAGGATGTTTGGTTCAAAACTACTTCTACTTATCAGCTTAATTTGAGTTAATATAAGCAGTTTTCAATAAGCCGGTCAGTACATGCTCACATCATTTTCCTACTTTTTTGTTTTTCTCGAGTATTATTGAAATATTTTTCAAAATAATCAAATCGAAACACTATTTAGGGGGTGTTTGTTTTAAAGCTTGTTTGATGTGCTTATGAGCTTACTGAAAATTGAATAAGCTAATAAGCTCATTTTTTGTGTAGCTTATGAGCCAATAAGCTCATAAGCAGTTTGCAATGAGCTAATTGGCTTATTAAATTTTCAATAAGCTCATAAGTACATCAAACAAGCTAAAACAAACGCCCCCTGATTCAAGTCCTTATTTATAAGCTTAAAAGTAAGCAATCCTAAACACCCTCTAAAACCCTAAAACACAGCATAATACGCCGTCGTTTTAATTATAATATCATATCATATTATTATCAGAAACATTTCAATATTTAATCCATGAATTATAATAAATAAAGATAAATTAATGAATTAAGAAGGTTTAAAATACAGAAATGAATATGAGTGTTTGTACCGGAAGAAAAAGATCTGGTGGAAGGTGAATTGACGCGCCGGTAAGCGCGTAGGGCTGTACGAAGAGTGGATCTCATAATCGCCGATGATGATGATATGTGTTTTCTAAGCTGAGGTTTTTCCGATGAGGCAAATGGTCATATGTATTGAGCGGCCTATAGTATAGAGGCGTAGAGGGTGTTTTGTTTGGATAATTGTGATTTTACTTAGGTTGATTTTCTTAATCTTTTTAATCCTCTTTCTTAATTTAGTATTATTCCACTTTCGTATGCAATTTAAAACATTTTCTGCTAATTACATTTTTTACCAATAATGGTTTTGCTAACATCTTATTAATTTGTTTATAAAATGAATATTTTAATTCATTTAAGTAAAAATCATGTTCAAATATAGCACGGAGTAATTTACAAATTCATTTATTGTGTATTTAATGCATTTTTTGGTTAATTAAGAAAGTTTGTGTTCATTAACTACACCTTAACCTTTGTCGGGAAGATGTTAGCAAAACCATTATTGGTAAAAAAAAATGTAATTAGCAGAAAATGTTTTAAATTGCATACGAAAGTGTAATTTACAAATTCATTTATTGTATATTTAATGCATTTTTTGGTTAATTAAGAAAGTTTGTGTTCATTAACTACACCTTAACATCTGTCCAATGGGCACTAGTTATTATTTCACTACTTTTTATTTTATTTTTTTTATACGACACCACACTTGAAATCCGACCCCCCGAGTTAAACTATCCAAACGGGCAGGCCTCGGGACCCGAACCACTAGAAGAGACGTGTTCATTAACTACACCTTAATCTCTGCCCACTGGGCATTGGTTATTAGTTCACTTTTTTTTTTTAGAACGACACCACATTTGAAATCCGACCCCCGAGTTAAACCATCTAAATGGGCAGGCCTCGAGACCCGAACCACTAGGAGAGACCCGCGAAGGGAAACCCCTAGAATTCACGGCTTCGCACTAAGAGGAAAATCCAGATTTTTGCCACTTGCGAGGCTTGAACCTGGATAAAACCCCTTCCCAAACTCTATAAGAAACTCAGGTGGCCAACTGAGCTAAGTCATTTGGTTTATTATTTCACTCATTGATATCTCATTTCATTGACTAAAATATTAAAATGAATAAATATTTGACAACATGAACAAATAAATTGAGTCGGTGGTACTACTTTTTTATTTCTGATTTTAGGTACAGTAATGCAGAGAAATTACATATCCACCTACATTTTGTATGTCAGTTACATTGTTTAAATTATATCACAACAATACATAATCCCGCAATTGCAAGGTATGAGAAAATTAAAATGCATACATGTCATACCTTCCATGTCTTCAAAAATCATGCATTGACTTATTTAGAAGATGTGACATAGAAAGATAAGCGGAAAGATTTTTAGAACAATATAATGTCTCAAAAATTCGGAAATTTGAGTTGGATTTTTATCTAAAGAAAAAGAATTACAGCAAAAGTTTAAGACGCATGTATTAGGGTTAAAAAAAACACCAAAATTGTGTTTTATAATTTCTTTTTGATGATGTCTTAAATTATGTTTGACGAAAATAGTAGTAGCATAAAGCAGTGTCAGTTACTGATAAATAGTAGCAGTAATGTTAGAAATATAAGTGACGATCATTTATTAAGTCATTGAGTCTTGTAATAGCCTTATAGTTTAGTTAAGGGTAAACGGGTTTGGTTTAATCTAATATTGTAGAAGGTTATGTCTAGTTTATTACAAAAGTCCAAGCTCGGCCCATCACTCTTATCTTACCTATAAATACCTCCAAATGCTCTCATTTGAAGGTGGTGCTTCTAGTAGTTGTTTCTAGGTGATTCTCATTGTATTCTTCTCTCTTAATCTAATACATCTTCCTTTCTCTCTTTAGAAGTTATCATCACTCTCTCTCTCTCTCTACTAATCTCTTCTATAATCTTTATATATACTTGTGTTAGATATAGTATTTAAGGGTCCTACAAGTGGTATCATTCGCCTAGGGATAATTTTAGGTTGTTTTAGATAGTTTTTTGGTGAAATATCTCATGTTTTGGGCAGCTGTTACGTACGTTATCGAGTTAGGATTGTACTTTATCGAGTAAGCTTAGCATTTTTCTCGGAGTTATCGAGTAAGAGTTGAAGTTTATCGAGTAAGCTACAAGTTTTATCGAGTAAGGATTAGTTTTATCAGCTAAGACCTGGTTTATCGAATAAGGGAAGTGATTTTATCGAGTAAGATCAATATCGAGAAAGGTCTATCGAGTATACTTCAGTTTCACCGAGTAAGGTGCCTTTCCTTATCGTATATCAAGTAAGGACTTATTGTTTCTCACCTAAGGGTAAACTATAACTCGTTGGACTTAGGTTATCGAGTAAGGACAAGCCTTATCGAGCAAAAGACTTTATCGAGTATTGGTTATCGACTAAGGACTTTCGTTATCAAGTAAGGAAAACTAATCAAAACCTTATCGAGTAACACATGTTTCATCGAGTTACACCTATCAAGTAAGCATATATTTAGAGTAAGGACCATATCGAGTTACTATTTATTATCGAGTAAGAAAGATTGTTTCGAGTAAGGATATTATCGAGTTAGAAACTTTTTTGTAGACTTAGTATTTCATACTTCACCAAAAACATCTAATTTACAACAACAAACTTGATTATCTTTCAAAGATCCATTCATCTACACAAGTTATTTAAAAATATAAAAAATAATAAAAAAGAGTTTTTTGGCAGGAAAATTTGAGTAAATTTTATTTTTTTTAGAGGAGACTAAACGTTCAATTTTTACACGAAATTCAAATTTTGGTATAACTGTGAAAATTTTGGCCCAAAATTCAAATTTTTATGTCAAAATTCAAAAATTTTCGGTGAAATTTGGCGTCAAAATTTTTAAAACTCAAATTTTTCTTGTAACCTTAGGATTGCATTTTATAGTGATTTTCAAAATTCTGAGAGGGAAAATTTTTCAAATTAAATTTTGGGGGGAAAAGTAGATATCACTATATCAACCACAGTTTTAATTAAGCTTCACGTTCAAAATGTCTTTCCTCAACAACTTCGTTCCATCAATGACGATGGAATCCCTTGTTCAATTTTTTGCTCCATATCCTACGACTGAAAGGACGATCACTGAGACTGAGCAAATATTGAATGAGACCGAGCAACCGTTAACTGATGATGAACAAGACATTGATGACAAAGAACCACTAGACTATGTACGATATCTTGACCTGAGATTTCCAATTACGTTCGCTGAGCATATAAAGCGATCAACACTTACAACACCAGCAAAGAAGGTTGATGAATCGTGTGAGTCTAAGTCAGTTACACCCACACATGCTATGAGTACACAGATGGGGATTTAGATAAGGCAATATGTTGGAAATCCGATGGATCAGTTTGTGAGTCAGAATGTGGTTAATAAAAATGGGAATGATTGTTGTTTCATGAATTCGATTCAGAAACCTACATCAGCAATTTCACAGTAGTGTTATTGGTAGAAATTTCAACAAGGTAGAAGAGATCCAGTACTTGTTGATGCTAGCCAATAAAGAAGAATCGGGAATACCGTTGACTGCTGAGGAAAACAACTTCATAGCTACAACAAGAGTTAATGAGAATTCAGCAGATCTCAATGAAACCTACAACTTTATGGAAAATCAGCAGGCAACAACATCAAGCAGTGATTGTGATCTTTCTCCTACTTATGATTCAGATCCACTCCATGAGGTACCAAATTATGGTAATGATGCTAATCCGTTTGCTCATGAGAAGCCACATTATGTGCCACCTGAACCTAATTATGATACATATGTGGGGGAACAAGTTAATAGCAATGTTAACTATGAAACTCCATATATGGATCCTAATGGAGTTCAAGTTGCACAAAATGGTGCTAATGATGAGGAAACCCGTGCTTTCTTTGAATCATTATTGAATAATTGCCGCATTGAAATTGAGAAAGTGATAAAGGTCAATCGCGAAGTTACGGCTGCGAATGAGAAATTGACCACCGAGCTTGAGAGATACAAGGAAAATGCAAAAAGTTTTCAAATTGACAAAAAACGCGAGTCAGAATTTGAAATTGGTTATAAGAAGTTACTTGTTAAAGATAGGGAATTGCAAAACAAATTTGATACTCTTGAAATTAGTTCAACAAAAACCATTAATTCTTTAAAACAATAAATTTCTGATTTAACAAACCAACTTTCAAAACAAAAATCAGCTTATACCAATCTTGAAAAAGAAAGGGATGAGTTGAAAAAGGACTTTGCAAAGAAAAAAGATAAACTTTTGGATGAAATCATAGAGTCAGAACACAAGATTGCAAAACTATAAGACTTAGTGGTTAAGTCGGGTCAGTCAAGTCAAACAATGAATATGATTGCTAATCAAACTAATCCAATTTACCATACAAAACATAAAATGGCTCTTGGTAACAAAACTCCTTGCAATCTCAAGAAAGCTCAGGAGAAACAGAATGTTTTGTATAATAGTAATGTGATTTACACCAAACATGATCCTCCTATTGTTCGTGATTATGTGGATACAATGGAACTTGTCGAAGAGAGCATAACTAAAATAAAACAAAAGAATTTGAAACCAATCGATTACAACAAACTGAACAAACTTTCTGGAATTACTTTTGTTCCCCAAAAAAGAACAATCAGTGTTTTCCATAAAACGACCATTCTCAAAACTAGTTTCTAAACTAGTAGTTGCTTCCAAATCGCTTTCAAACATGGAACAAATGTCTTCAAACAACACTTTTAACACAAGTGCTGTCAAAGGATATCTTGATGATCTTAAAACCTGAACTAGGCAACTTCAAACGCTTTTAGAATCTAAAATAAGACTTAATGAGAACAATTGGAATTCCACAGTTCATTTACAGCTGAAAAAGATTCTTGAAAAAGACTTTGCTCCGCCAATCAATATGATTAATGCTCGGGTAAT
>JARVZY010006844.1:0-25216 GCA_030686995.1 Artemisia argyi | reverse complement strand
ATCGTATTCATGCTTCTTGACCTTGGCAGCCTGGCGTCTGTGGTCGTCTTTTGCTCCGTGCAAAGGTGTCAATTTGTATGGACCCACAAAATTTCCTCGGGTCAGGCGTGACGTTCATCCAGTAATTTGGCTGACATGAATTATTAAGCCACTCTTGGTGCATCTCTCTCGACTCTTTGCTCTCCAACGTCTCCTCCTTGAATCCCATCTCTAGAGCAAACTTGGTCGCCATCTCTCCCACCAATAGTGTGTGATTTGTTCGTTCTAGCACCAAACGAGCCACCGAGCTTGCACTACCGAACTCGCCGAAGGCCGCCAACCGCTCCAACATTATACGTCTCACCGTCCATTATCATAGCGTCGAGTGTTGTTTCACCTGTTTCCGAGGGAGAGCCACCCCAGCCGACAGTGCCATCGCAACGGTCAATCTCACACTGACCAGTGCCGAATTCTATCGCATCCAAGGCACTATGCCTCTTACTTAATTCCGAATAAGCTCTACATTTGCGTGGGTAAAGTTCCAAGTGTTTATGACTATCGGTTGTGAGAGTTTTCTCTCGCCACCTGTATAAAGAACTTGGGCTTCGGTGGCCAGCGATAATTTCACCAATAATAGGAGTAGCAAGAGGCCACCAGACTTCAAAGCTAATTGCTCAAAAGTCATTTCTTTTCTCCGTTATTGATTCTTCCTTTTCAAAATATTCACACAAAATCTAACTCGGTGTCCAGCATTTTTCTTCGCTCAATATCGACTAACAAGATTTGTGCCCATGCGGTAATTATCACCACTTTCTATCTCTCACTTATTGTTCGCGCGGTCAGACACGATGATTGGCATGAATTGTTCTATTTTATCGAGGCTATCCACGTCTAAAAGTAGATAGCATCTATGACTTGTTTCGGGTCGACCTGCGATATCTTCTTACAAATCAAATCGAACTCTACTATTTGTACAGTGGGAGACACGCCGCTACTCGATTAGTACCATTGTAATATTTCATTGTTTTTTATGAGTCCGAGAAATTTTAATATTGAATTGATGTTTACAAAGTTAGCAGATAAATAGTCACACTATATGGGGCGGCCTGATGATCTCGTGCTTTCAGTCAGACTCATCAAACTATCTAGTCGGTCTTCCCGAGTGCTTTGATCCTCTGCATGAGTGTTGGGTGCGAGTGATTGAATGTGGAGTAAAGCTCGTCATGAACTGGAAAGCCCAAGTTGTCAATGTTCAACTTGACCAATGCGGTTTTAAATTCTCCACGTGGCCCCTCTTTTTGGCATAACCGTCGGCTTGATATTCAAAGTGACGACTCATTAGGGTCGCAATGAAGCCCAATATTTCGCTGTAGGGAGTTAGTATCATCATCAGCAGAGCCAAACCGATAATGACCGGTTTGTCGTGGTAGAAGCCGAAAGCGGAATATAGCGTTGGATCGTTGTAGAATTTTGAGAATAGAACAAACATAAAGAAGTAGTTGATCTCGGCGAAAGTCAAGTGTTTGATTAAGTGACCGAAATACCAGTGGCCGATTTCGTGGCATAATACTGCAATGATCTCATCATCATTGCAGCCCTTCTTCTTAGCTGGCGCTCCGGCTTTCGGCTCCTCCGTTTTTTTAGTTTCCTCATCTGAGTCTACTGGGTTATTTTTCTTTTTCTCGTAGTAATCTTCGATGAGTGTATCATAAATGACTATTCGCTGCGGTTGAATATGCCGCTCTGGTAAGCGTTTGAGTGAGAACTTCTCTTTGATCCTTCGACTACAAATATATTAGATAGCGGAAAGTTTACGTCCTTGGCTAGCTCCTCTATCGTGTTGCGTAATTCTCCGGGTGGCAGTGGGGTAAACTTGTCGATAGTGCAGCGATCTCGCCATGGAAAAATGTCAAGAATATTATGACGGCGAAGCAGAATAGCCATAAGTAAAGGAAAAAGTAGTCGCCACCATTTCGAACTATGTATATGACGTGGATGCAACCGGGGCCGATATGACATAGCCAATGAGGAACCTCTTGATAGTATCCCAGGCATAGAAAGCAGCTGTTTGCTTGTTGAACCCGTGCCTCTCTTCAATGACGAATGTATTATAAATAGATAGCGGTAAATTGACGAGTGTCGATGCAATAGATGTGATGAATATGAACACAAGCGACTGGAATATTTCCCATTCAATTGTTACTGTACGATTAAAACCAAAAGTCTCGGTCATTATCTTACCAGATAGGTCCCAAAAGTAGGGCATCAAATAGTAGCACAAGGTTAGCGTAAATTGAACCTGACTAACGATACTCGATAGAAAACCAAATCGGCTTTGTCAATTGAGTAAGCTCTGGATTTTTTAAACGTATCATCGTCTATTTTGTCTTTCAGTTCATCTGGGACCTTTTGGGTTGTTTTGTAAACACGATACTGTCTATAGTCTAAATAGGATTGCCAAACCCAGAGGACCCACGAGATGACCAGAACGCCGAGCGAATAATAGTGCATTCTGGCTGATAATTATGCGCGCCTTGTCCGTCAATATACTCTTTTTTATAATAAAACAACTGTTTATTCTTGTGGATCTAAATTTCTGGTGCTATTACGAGTATGCCTATAGTGAAATTAATACATGACAAATATTCGTCATCAGATGTAATCACGTCAATGATTAAATATTTATCGGGGGGACAGTTGTTCTCGCACGCCTGCCGGCATTTCTCTCGCGGCGAACAGAGCGCGTTGTTGGCGCGCAAAAACACGACTGAACCAGCCAATTCCCTCCGCTTCACCGTTAACGTTCGATGATTACGAGCCCACCGTAAGTTGAGGCCCTCAAGAGACAAGCGACGCAATCATCATTGCATCGCAACCTGCGCTTGCGGGGGCATCATTCAAGTCTAGTTAGCCCCATTTCCATTCACTTAAACTCGATCCTATACACGCTCCAATCTGTATTACTATCCCTCACAACTTTTGCTTGATGATCTTTTGCCTTGTCCACCAATTCGCGGCTCATGTCGGTAGAGTTGAACAGCAGGGCGGACACATTCTGACGCTTGCATAGGTCTGACAGATTCCTGAGTAAACTCTTTGCTATACCTAAATAATTGGATGCAACGATCATTGACAATTGACTGGTTAGTCGGTGGACAAAGCATAGAGGCACATATCTATGTCATTGAGGAGGCGCCTCACCAAACAACTATCCAATGTTACTCACCTCTTCGTCTAAAACTTTTTTTGACGTAAATGTTGTCTACGAAAGCCAAGCGACCTCTCCAAGGCGTGTAGTAGTAATGGAATAGCACGTAGCCTATCAATTGATCCCTAGCTTTGGCCACATAAGCCTGACACACTGGACAGTTTGGTGCCAGCCGATCCTTAACGATATCAATAGATTTGGTTTGATTCGAATCTTCTTCTGTATCATTGTAAACGCCGGCAAGATATTTCTTAAAGTTTTCCCTACTTAAGCTTGTCTTGGCGCCTGTTGATTCGACAATAAGATCGTACAATTCATCGGCGTCATTGCTCGTCGCCTTTCTTATCGAAAACTCACCCATGACTTTAAATTCAATCACTATTCCAATGCGTGTAGAACAAAAATTATGATATGTGACAAATTGGACTATGAGGCTGGAGCTTGTCGACTCTTATAACTGGCACGATTATTATTATATTTACTACTGAGCGATGATGAAGCCATATACTGCTTGTTTGCCAAAGACAAATAAATGTGGAAACAACAAAGTATTTTGCCTCAGATTGTTGGTGCGCCAAACTGAATCAAACCAAGTAGTTCAGTATGGTCACATGATGAGATATCTGATCAACCGATAGAGCAAATAATTCAAAGCTAAAGTCTCACAATAGATGTGATGCTTTTTTCCAGAGCTAAAAGAATCAATAGAGATGAGCATGATGAATCGGCAAGAGACATGAGGTATCATTCAATTATTGATGCATGTGGAATAGAGTATAAATTATTTAATCAGTGCGTCTATATGGCAAATATTTGTGATGGATGAAATGAGTAAAGTGTGATGGTCTTAGCTCGTGTCTATTGAGTTCATTATGTGCGATTAAAACGTTGAGCTTTGGTCAAAGATAAATGCTGGATTGAAATACAAGTTTTTGGTCCATCCGAGCAGTTTCAATTCTATTGATTGGATATGTCCATTCGAGGATTCACGTTGAATTATATCACTAGTGACCAGGTTGAGTATCCTCAGGAGATCACGCTCATGAGCTTGTGTCATGATAAAATAGGCCAGAGCCACGCCGAGCCAAGAGCCAGCCGTTTCATTTCTCACAGATACGAATCCTGAAGAGACAATTTAAAAATCATTGAAAGGGGGAGATACGAATGTTAGTTATAAAGAAGTGGAGGCATAAAGAACGCTTTGATTTGTGGGAAGAGCCTGAAAAGAGTGCATGATGGGAAAATCACTTGCAGTTCCAATCACACGAAACCATGCAGATGCCTATGCAGATGAGTGGGGCTATGGCTCTGGTGGATCGACGGGTGGAGGGGGGCTGGTCTCTGGTGTCTTGCTCTCTACGCGCGCCCAGTGCAAACAGCCATTCCATTGGCTCTCTTGACCATCAAAAGACACACTAACAATACCTGGCGCTAAATGTTCCATATGTCAAGGTATAATGCCCACCCCAGCCACGAATACGACCACTACCCCTTACCCCTTGATGCAACTTTTGCCCTCAGAGAGTATCTTTTAGAGGTTTACTAACCTGCTAGACAAGAGAACACCAGCAACATGTCAGTACGTATAGGATGCTTGCGTCTCTTTCCATCAGATGGCTGATGACTTGGTAGCCAACTTGCTGGCACTCTATTTTCCTGCGATCCACTACGAGACTCTGAGCCCGGCGTGACAGGAGCCCCCGCTATTGAATCCGTTGTGTCGCCGTCACCCCCGCAATCTTTCGACCTCCCACGGCACGCTTGAATAACAAACACTTTTGGTTTTCCAATCATCGCTTTGCAATTGCGATTGTCGAAACATGATATTATCTCGCTGTCTAAGTATACCTCTAATCCATCTGTTCCATATATACCATGCTCACTACCATGCGATAGAATGAAAACAAACAATGCGTCATGTTCAGGTTTACAGGCAGCCGATAGTTCTTTGAACTTGTCTCTCATTTGATCAGCAGTGAGGTTTCTTGATATGATTGTTTCGAAGCCTAGTTGTTTGAATATCTGATCGAACCTATTGCATCTTCGTCAGATCCCTTTCTAGTTGGAAATATATCATCCTCAAAGTTGATATTATTAACAATCAAACACTTTCCTCTAGGCCGAGCAGTCATCTTGTAATCTTCCTCACTATTGTTATGGCACTGGAGTGCCATTTTCACAGACTCATGTTTGGTCCTTCTCTGGCGATTGCCGACATGACGTTGGAATCAAGAATGAGATTTGGATCTATGATGAGTGAGTCCGAAGACGATTCTCCAGATTCGGAAGACGCGGATGAATAGGAGGGGAGGCAGCGATGGGGGGAACAGGCCCCAGATGCGCTCTCCTGATGCGCATAGGGGTGCCAGCAGACAATCGGCTCTTCCTCGTCCTCTTCAGTCAGGCTAAGAATTGTTTATTGAGGGCCAAGTCTGGTGGACGAGTTGGTGTTTGTGAGAACTTGTTCATGTTTCTCAGAGCCACTCTGTCACCTTCGTTTGCAGATCGACCGGTTTGGCCCACTGTAGGTGGCGTTACTGGCAACTGCCCATTTGGATATCGTAGCGCTAACCTGTAACCATTATCAGTAGTGGATGGTTGCTGTTGCTGTGGCTGTTGTTGCTGTTGCTGTTGCAGCTGGATCTCTTGTTGAGATCGATCATTACTACTTGATGCATTGTAGATCAAAGTGGCTTGATGCTTTTCTTTTAGAGGCGAGGAAGTGGTTTGCCCGCCATTGCTACCTGAATTTCTTGATGAGTCGCCTGTTGCTCGATACGACGGTGAGGTGTGGTTACTCGAAATGCTACTCATCATGCCCATGGGATAGTTACCATTGGAGACTTGGTGAATTTGTCATATAATTGGCCAAAAATACTACGGCTACCTGAGACCTTTCCATCCTGCTCTTGTTCGACAGCGCTGAGCTGAGCTTAGTTGCACTGGGCGGGTCAACTCTTTCCAGAACTTTCACAAAAATCATCGAATGCTCTGGTCGACTTACACTCCTGAGCGGCCTCTAGCAATCTCAAATTTCTAACAAAATTGCTATCGGCCGAACTCATTATCATATCAACCTCATCATTGTCAACTAACTTGTACAATTGCAAGTATTCTGCAAATTCAGTTGCCCTAACCGATTCAGCCAGTTCAGAATTTATAGAACTGACAAGATCTTTTTGTCGCTGATCCATTTCGTCTTATCTTATTATGTGCCGTATATCACTTAATATGAAAGGAGAGTCTAATATATTGCTCATAATCTTTGTATTATCGTTTAAGCCTACAATGTAGTGGAAAATTTGGTACAAAATTGTAAAAAAATAAATACTATATTAACGGTATTAAACAATGATTTTTAGCAAATTCGAAATCTGCAGGTAGCAAAAGCAAGTTGAAACTTGGCCTGCGAAATA
Organism: Artemisia argyi; assembly: GCA_030686995.1. Lineage (NCBI taxonomy): Eukaryota > Viridiplantae > Streptophyta > Magnoliopsida > Asterales > Asteraceae > Artemisia > Artemisia argyi. The sequence continues at coordinate 18,613 of JARVZY010006844.1, read as the reverse complement.
TGCGCCTTTTCGATTGTGCGCGTGTCTTTATTTTTGGCTTTTCACTGGACTCACTCAATTTGAGTCAACCAGTCTTGCGCACAGACATTGCAGCCTTACCAAATGGCTTTCCGATCTTTTCAAGCCATAATTCCTGATTGTTCTCAAAGAAACTACCACAATCGTGATCAGATTGAAGAAATCTCATCCACTCATCGAACCGATTTTCCAGGGATTGCACCCAATCGCTCACCTAGTTACTTGGACACACTTAAGTGTGTGCACTCAAATATGGCTAATCGGCATGTTCGCGCAAAAAGGTTCGCCCCGATCAGGACAATCGGCAAATAATTTTTTGGGCGCCAGTCTTGTTTTTTGCTCTCTAGATTAATTTAACGTCACAGAATAAAGAAACGAGATACGATATCGGTGCTTTTGCCCGGGTATTAGCACTTGATTTTGTTAGCGACAAGCCCAACTTCTAGAGGCTCCCTGTGATGTGTGTGCCTTTGCAGAGGCTAGAGGTTGGATGGCCCCGAAACCTGTTGGGGCAACACCAACTCGCTCACTATTTTTGATCAAAAAACTTTCTGATTCACTAGAATAGTTGAGAGACTCAAGATAGCAAAGAAACTCTGTTGAAAGCTCAGCAATAGCTCGATTGAGTTGGCGAGCGAGATACTCAAGTGCACGGGTGATATAATATTACACAATGTTGTTCAATAGATTGTCTCTACCCTCTGGTGGCCATACTTCGATAGAGCGTACCGCCATAAGTCACTCCTCTTGTCATTCTTATCCAACAAACGCCAATATTCATTCAAATTGTATTATTGAACAAAAATCCTGTTGAAATGGCATCGACCAGCGACCAGTGGAGATGGGCCCTTGTATATCTTGTCGATTTGTGTTCTGAGTGTGACTCTGGTCCACGTGACCATGACGCCTACCGCTGAAGCAATCATCGTGGATGGCAAGAGGGCTGGCCCGTCCGCTTTGAAAAATCAATCACACGAAGAGGACATGATCGATGGTTATAATACAAAACTTGCGGAATTTCAGATCCGGACAAAAAGAAGTCAGGTTTTGTCAATCAGGCTCGCGAGGGCCAGTTTCCCTGGTTGGTCTCGATCCAAATCGCCTTGTCGTCAAAAAAGTCTCACTTTTGCATGGGCTCATTCATAAGTGACCGATGGATCTTGAGCGCTGCGCATTGTTTCGCCGATCCGTAAGTTATGAGCCCACTGGCAGGACCACTTTCACCTGTAGCCACCATTAATCACTGGCATACTTTTAGAATGATTTGTTAACCGTTACGAACCCCTCAAATAACCGAAAATCTCAACTCTCGTTGCTTTACTAGGAATTTGAAAGATTACCTGGATAACGATGATGTGCGCATCACTGGGGCTCAACTAACGCTTACTCTGAAAAGAATGACAATTTCACCATCAAGAGAATATTCTATCATTCGAAGTTTGATCGTAAAAGTCCGATAGGGTTTCGACGTGGCGCTAATGAGCTTAAAGAGAAAGCAAAATTGAGAACTAGTTACAACGGAACACTTCCGTTCATTAACTCAGTTTGTTTGCCCATCGAGGGCAAGGAATATGCGCCGGGTCAAGCGGTCAAGTTGGCTGGTTGGGGCGACACCGAATCGAAAGACCCACTATCAAAGCCGGACAATTTGCTGACCACAGATTTAGTCTTGACAGATGGCGAGAAGTGTGCTGAAATATTCGCCAAAAGCTGAAGAAGGTTAAGAACCAATATGAGAATTTTAAAGATTTTATCTGTGCTGATTACAATGGAACTCGCGACGCGTGTCAGGGTAAGTTTGTAAAAATTGCCCCCTTCCCAAATTCAATTGTTTTTAGCTGACATTCCAAGTTCTAATCACGTAATTTTCTCTTCCATACATTCTCGCTAAAACCACAGGCGACAGTGGCGGCTCGCTGCTAGAGTTTGCTGATGGCAAGGCAGTTGCCATTGGTATTGTTAGTTATGGTCTGGGTTGCGCAACCAAGGGGGTCCCAGGAGTGTACGAGCGTGTCTCATCACTGATGCCTTGGATCAAGGATATCAGTCAGAACAAAGAAAATGCGACTGTACAATTTACTGTGTTGAAGCCGCCAAGTTCAAGTTAAGATGAAAAGTTTTGATTGATCGATATGGTAGTTGGCCGTATCAACATTCGTGGCTCTAGCTCTCAAGGCAGGATTGGCTTAGAAAGAGGACAATATGTTTGATTGTTTAAGCATTCAACAATAGAAGAATACAGCTCTGAGAATGTGATCCGATATAATATTTGTGGCTGTGAGCTCATCTCTCATTTGTGTTTAGCATTTAGAGTTTGTTGGTCTATATACAAATTTACTTTTAGTCTTGACTTCTGATATTCCTCGCCAGCAAAGAGTTCAGGTATAGTTTGATTTGTTTGAGGTTTCAATGGATGGTTTGACATTGATTCTTGACAAAGCCACCGGGTTTGGCTGTAGTTGAGAGTTAATAGCTTCAATAGTATGGTAGAGATAAGAAAAATAGATAACCTTTTGTTCCCGCTTTTGCTTAGTTACCACTACCCTAATTTACTTAAGATCGATTCACAAGTGTGGTGGGCCATGTGAAAAGCTTTAATACAGTCCACTTGTGTTAACTATCTTCAGATTGAAACACCCACGAAAAAGGCCAGTATAGTTGAGAAGAAAAACAATGAACTAACGAGGGATAATATTGTGGCGCCAGTTTGTATCTAGTTGATTGTATTCATTGGTGTCGAAAATGTCATCAAGACAGAAAGTTGGCGAGTAGTTAGTTGACATGATATTTCCTATGATACAAATGTTGAATGAAGTGTCATCGAAATATATTCACAACTTACAGTTCCAACTCCAGCCATCACAATTGGCAGTGCTAAAGCGCTTATGATTATACCTGTCGTGACAAAATAAGCCCACTCTTTGGGTGCATTACTTTGACCACCGAAGCCGCCGCCGTCGCCAGCCACTTGTTTGCTACCAAGATTGGGAATGGGCACTAAGAGATAGAACACAGTTACGACGGCCGGCCACCAGTTCTGTTTGTTTACTTAAGGTACAGGCCAAAATTAGCAGGGTCATGCCGGCAGAGCCAGCCAATGCTAAACCGATTAGACTGTTGATGGTGAAAAAGTGTCGGGTTAGCTGACATATCCCATGATAGTGTTCATTTTAATTGGAAGACATTGTCTCAATAGCCAGTTTAGGTGTAAACAGACTATAGATATTATAGATGTCAAAAATTTTTAAATGTTCGCTATTGCTTACCTTTGACGCCGGCCATGGATGCTTTGTAGATGAAGACTTGCTGGTGATTCAGCAATGATCAAGGAATATTTAATATTTCAAGGTTGAATAAATTAATTTGCTCTCATAAAACTAGTCAAACAGATGGTAAAATACAAACCGATAAATCCCTTCGAGACCAACTGAAGTTAAGAAAGTTCATCCTAACTAACTCGAAAAGTAGAAAGGTAAATAAGTTCGAGATTCAAGTCGCGCGTTCGCGACCGAGCGAGCGGGACAAAGAGAGCAGGAAAAAAATCAGCATCGAAACTTCACGTGCCGTCGCCCCCAACGATGGTCTAGTGAAAATAATGCATTGTCGGCATGTTACTTGAATGCTAGACGCCTTTAATCGATATTCGTCATCTCAGAGAGGACAACCCTGATTACATCATCAATTGATGAACAAAACTGGTAGAGATCATTAATCATGCTAAAAGTATCTATCATCGCATTTGTGATAATTTCACACTCCATCCTAGCCATTTAATTGCAATGATCACGATGAATTCGCCGAGTTTGATGTGGATTTCGGCCTAGTGTCATAGAGCAAGAGCCCTCTATTAAAATCCAAGAGCAGAGACAGCAAGCTTCAGAGCGACAACAGCAGCAACAACAACAACAGAGACCCACCTTCAGGAGTTCGTGATGATCAAAACGTTGACGATAAGATTCAGGATGAGGTTCGTCGGACAAAAGAACAAAATGAATTTCAGGCCAATACTTTCAACGATGTCAATGAACCAGTGGCAAAACTGAAAAAAAGCCTGATTTGAAGCTAGTCAATGCGCCATCCATTAAACAATTTAGGTTTGAAAGTTATTATATTGAAATAGCCTTTTTATCTGCCACATTTTTATACCTGGTGAACTTTTCCTAGGCAGTGCCAAGAATCTGAAATTCGCTCAAGAATGGTATGACCAATCCAGAGATTTACTCAAACAACAATTTGTTCTAGTTGGTGGGGCACCAACTATCAATGATGGATCACAAAAAAGAGATGAGGAGACTGAATCTTATCTAGCTTCGTTAAAAAAACAGAGAGGTTTAATCAAGGCATCTGAATCACTATTTACAATTTGGAGCTCAGGAAGAGTTGGCATGGAGGGTTTACTCATTGAAATCAATCTTCTCAACACGCCAAGATTTATTCAGTATGGCTCTAAACTTACTCAAAGCTTCGAAAGACAATCTCACCTTGCGATGTGCTCTCGGACAAGAGGCTTATGAGAATTTTGTATTCTGCGTAGCTCATAGAACTCAGGCGGCAAGACTTGTTCGTGACATGGTCGACATCAATACGTTTTGCCCTAAACGTAAGCCTCTATCTCAACTTGGATATGACATCGACAAGCTAGTGGTATTGACTGAACTCAGCGATGTCGTTTCGTTTGTGTTGGATGAAGACACAGTCAAATTTTTGAAAAAATACGAAAAGTCAATCAATTATATCCACATCACGGATCGCTTTTCAAATGACCGGTCGGAAGACGTGTCACCCATGCAAAAGCTGGCCCACGTCAAGAGGATCGCTACATTTTCATTCAGCTTTCCGAAAAATGCGGAAGAACGGTCTGATTTCATACTATTTGCACTCTCTCTGGTAGATAGGTTAAGGCGCTTCAAGCTGGCTCGTGACAGCAAGCAGAAAAGTGACAAAAATCGCCAGAAAATAACTGATTACATTCAAAAAGCGGCTTTATCGTCGCGTCAAGAAGCAGCCGCAGCTAAGAAAGAGGAGCTGAGGCGTCTTGAGAAGGAAAGGATTTACAATGAGGATGACCCGGAAAAGCAAAGACGCTGGGAGAGGAAAGAGGCCAAGAGAGAGCAGAAGAAGAGCAAGTTGAGAGTTAAACAACTTCGAGTCAAGTCGATGTGAGAGCTGGGTTATGAAGCTAGGGAATTACCTATTATTTAACTACTCAAATATACACGGTCAGAGGCAATTATATTTTATAGGACCATGAAGTAGACCGATTTGTCATATCAGTATGAATATAAATATGCGTGTTATCTTTTTTTCTACCAATAAGATTAACCTAGACAAAGTTGCGGATTAGAAGTCACGACTATAAATTAGTTTTTATCTTTCTTTAATTAGAACTCTATATAATCAACTCTGTGAAATATCCTATGCCGAGCAGTTTGCTGTTGCTTGGATTGTTTCGATGAGGTTGAGGAAGTTTCTTTTGGCGGATTATTCTTAGTTTCTTTCCTAGTTAATTGTTGGCTATCTAGTATTTCGGCGATTGGTTTTAACAGACATTTTGTGTTCTCAATTTCACGCAGTAATGCACACTGGGAATCTACATAGGCACCTAGTTGATCAATGATATCCACTGCATCATCTGTTTTAACTAATTCAACAAAGTGATCATCCAAAGCAACGGACAACCAGTCAATAGATTTGCTATCCCGGTAGTCGAGTGTCTGTTGAACCTTTCGCAGCAATTGATTCAAGTGCTCGGCCGAATTTGATTTTAGCTCCGGTTTTTTCATCAAAAAACTAATACTGAAAGGATGCAGCTGTTGGGCCTTCTGCTGTTTAGTGACAGGTGTAGTTTTTTCATGATGATGTTTTTGAGCCAATAATTCAACAATTTGCAACGTCTTATCCTTGTTAAAGAAATTATTCCCCAACTTGTGTGGTTCTTCTATGAAGAAGTTATCATCTGCTGTGGAATCCATATGGTCTGTAAGGGGTTGGGGGTTTTAATATAGTCTCTAGATTAGCTAAATCTAATGTCTAATTCCGAGCGCTCTTGTACGGGCACTCTCCACTAAGATCCTTATAGCCTATCAATGAACTTTTATCCAATAAGACTAATTGATAGGCACGCAATTTATCCCAATTGATCGAAATGAGTCCAAACTGACTATGAACGAAATATGTACCTACTCGGTGTCCCTGTTGTGTGTTGAATATTACAAATTATTGATCAAACTTTATTGCCGATAATTGGCAATGATAATAACAATTACGAATAGGATGTTGACGAGGTGGCTGGCTTGCGAATACCAGAGAAGTGGAGAAATGCAGACAGCATGCTTGTCTGTTAGGGGGCAGGCAGTAAGGAGAGCGAGAGAAAGGGAGGCATGCTTGCGAACGCCGTGTTGGCTCCGTTCAACTCGCTGTGTCTCTCGCTATCCAGCTTGCTTTTCGTGAGCGGTGCGCCGCTCACGCTGGGTTTGGCTCTCCAACAACTGTTGTTGAGAGAAAATGTTTCCTCGCTTCCCTTAACCAGCGGCCGGCGAACGCAAGAATAAGGCAGGGGGGACAGTGAGAGATTGAGAAAGACACAACGAGCAGCAGGAATCAATTCGTTTTGATGCGCGAGCAGGCAAAATTTTTTTGCGGACAAAATTTTCGCCTTTCGCTGGCACTGGCGCCGCCGCCAGTGTTGCGTTCCTTGTACCCGAAGCAGCCGTTTTGTGGTGTTACTTGAACGAGCAACCTGGTGCGAGCCGAGAGGGCCTGACCGTCGGGATGTGCAGGTTTCAACATGATACTGCCGAGTACCGACATTCAGGACCCGCCACTAGTTCGGCACTTTCCCGCCCCCAATTCTTGCTCTATGTCAATTCTTGCGAACAATAATCATTTTATTCTCAAAAACAGATCGTGTTTTTTACTCGACTGATGTGATTATGTAGCATATAATTACGCAAAACTCAACGATTTGCACATCTTGTCAATTAGTATTATAATTATATTTAACTTATTTAAATAGTATCACTAGCGTCATAATCATTCTAGTATCAAGTTAATGATAATCATCGCACTTTAATTTGCATTTTTCGGATGTTAGAAAGTCACTAACTTTCATCTTGTGTCGTAATCGAAATTTCACATACCCTAAAGAATAAAAAAACATATATTTGCAACGACATTTACACTTATACAAGCATAATTTTTTGAGGTTGACACAAATCAACCTGATATTTGGGGAACACAAACGACATAGCCACTCCAAGAAATATGGACACATCAAACGACGATAAGGATGTCAATAGTCCCTCTAGCATGAACTATCAGTTAGTACAGAAATGGATTCAAGAATTATTAAAACCAGAAACCAGAGAGAATGCCCTACTAGAACTGAGCAAGAAGCGCGAAGTTGTTCCAGATTTGGCCATAATGTTATGGCACTCATGTGGTGTTATAGCAGTTTTATTACAAGAAATAGCTAATGTTTATCCTACATTAAACCCGCCCACTCTGTCACCTCACCAATCAAATCGCGCCTGCAATGCTCTAGCCCTATTACAATGTATCGCGTCTCACCCTGAAACTCGATCGTCACTACTAGATGCAAATATACCATTATATCTATATCCAATTCTCCATACAACATCATCAAAAACCCGCCCATTCGAATACTTAAGACTGACCTCTCTCGGTGTTATCGGTGCTCTAGTTAAGACAGATGAAACACAAGTGATAAGTTTCTTATTATCGACTGAAATAATACCGTTATGTTTGCAAATTATGGAAACTGGCAGTGAGTTGAGTAAAACAGTTGCTACATTTATACTACAAAAAATTCTATTAGACGAGACAGGTCTATCTTATATTTGTAGGACATTCGAACGTTTCCATCATGTCGCATCGATTTTGGGTAATATGGTTAATGCTTTAGCTCGTGAACCAAATGACGCCAAATCGCCTCGTTTATTAAAGCATGTTGTGCGGTGCTACCTAAGATTAAGTGACAATCCCAGAGCTAGGGAGGCACTGAAACAATGCCTACCCGTAGAGCTAAGGGACAACACTTTTGCCAACGGGCTACGTGATGACAAATCAACGAAGAATTGGCTCAATCAACTCCTCAAGAATCTTGAGGCATCGTCAACTATGGATAAATAGCGGTGCGAGAGCAGCTCCTTGGCTTTGGGTCGTTTAGTCGGAGCCCACTGGAGCATACTTTGAATGAAATCCAATCCATCTGTTGAGCAACCAGGAATCAAGCGCGTTATATCTAAAGGCACAATATTAGGAAATTTGATTTGAATTAATGAAGCTAGTCTCCCGCCTTCTGGCCATGCCAATATATCTGGTTTACCTAGCGTCTGAGAGATCTTAAATATTTGATCGATCTCACTGCGTCCTGGAAACATTGGCCTCAGTATGTATAATTCTCCAGTTATACATCCTACAGACCAAATATCCACCGCCCAACTATAATCGGTTGAATGCAGTAATAATTCTGGAGCCCTATACCACCGCGTAGAGACGTAATCAGTAAAAGGAGGTTTGCTATCAATTTCTCTTATAAGACCAAAGTCTGCAATCTTTATCGAACTATATCCTCCCCTACAGAGAAGGTTCTCTGGTTTTATATCACGGTGGAAGAGTCCATGTCTATGAATATAAGTAAGACCGGCAACTATTTGTTGAACAACGCTACGAATTGTTGTCTCTGGAAATGGAACAAACTGTCTTCTCATTAATTGGTACAGATTCTCTTCCATATGCTCAAATACGAGATACAAATGATTATCTTCCCTTATAACTTCGATCAACAGCACAATATTTTTGTGATTCAACTTTTTCAAAGCCTTGATTTCCCTAAGACGCATACAATCGTCCCAATTATAGTATCTTTTTTTCATCTTCTTGATCGCAACCAATTTCTCAAAGGGCCGACCTTCAGATCTTCTGTCTGGATTCTCCGTAGACGACCCTGCTGATTGAACTCTGAAATCATCACTACTTCTTTTCTTGCATAGGTAAACTGTGCCGAATGTGCCATCACCTATCTTTTTCAATATTTCGTAATTGTCCATTGATCGTATTGATACATTTGACCACGATCAGAGAGCTTCTCTGTCGAGAGTTGGAGATTTGTCAAGGTATTGCGACGGCCGCTTGAGTGGATGAACAAGGCCTTGAAACTACTATGTTTCCGCTTTGAAGATATTGGTCTCCCTTAGCAACCTGCTCGGGATGATGATTTTTCCTGTTCGCGCAGTATATACCTTCTTAATGCTGGCCAAAACTTTAATTCTGATTCTTTTCACCTCTCGACAGTATACTTTTGCGAAATAATCTCTTATGATGAGGCAGCTTGTTAATAGGGAAACAATAAGGCCTAACAATTTGTTTGTCATCATGAACTTACTCATAGCGGAATTGCAATAGTCGGTGTGACACCAGCATTGCTCGTGCCGCTGAAAGTATATAATACGACTAAAGCAGACGTATGAGCTCTTGGGTGATTTCTCGGAGGCACAACTCCTGTGCCAATGATTGATTGTTCCAGTTGGGTCAGTTATAACATATTGTTCGCAACCAAACTCGCAATCAACTGCCTGCGCATGAAGTGGGCTAAAATTTGTATTACTACAGGTATCAGGCTGATCGTAACAATCAATGGGACTCAGACAGCGCGCCAATTGAAACGAGCATAAGTAGCACTTCGTTGCATTGGCTGTCGCAAGGCGGGGATTGATGTTGAGTTCGATAATTAGTTAGATTTGAATCGTTGAAATAGGTGATGCAGTTAAAAAAAGGTGTCATGCGGATTTGATTACTAACCTAATGCAGCCAAGTGGATAGGTGTCGTTACCAGTGAGACTAAAAGTAACTTGAGTAGATACTTGACAGCGAAAACTTTATTGGAATCCTGGTAGAGGCTGCGGCGTATATTCTTGTTGGACATTTTATCTTGAAGAACCTTCCATTTGAAGTCATGTTTTTTTCCAAAGATTCAATAACGCTCAAGATTCAAAAAAGGGTCTGGTCCTGGCAAAGTTGAGAACTTCAGACTCAATCCAGTGACGAGCAATAGCAAGAATGTGAACCATTGTTTGGACAACGAGAGGAAACGATACAGTAGAATACTGGTACAATTCAAACTGACCACCAGCAAGAAGAGACAGAATGCGTGACATAATTGTCAAATTATGCTGACCTCATGTCATTCCAGCAGGCAGCCGCCGTAGCTGGTCGCTACTGCCACTGTTGTTGGTACGCCTGCAAATTACAGTCCAGTTGCGCAACAATTAACTTTACACTGACGAAGGTTGCACACTAGCGGCTAGTTGTCTGCTCGTTTATTTATGAGCCTCTAGATCGGTGCAACGATGATTTGCTTGTTGAGTCTGTCCTGTTGGTAAATGATTCATTCTCACTAGTTTTGTCTTTACTTGTTGGACTTGCCATTTTCATGACATCAACAATGACTTTGCCTCTGACTGATCCTGCTCGCAGTTCCTCATAAGCCTCGGGCAAATGATCGAAAGCAAAAACAGAATGCACTTGCGCTATCAAGGCTTGATCCTCGTAGAGACTAGAGATATAATCGAGAGCCGATTTGTTTGGCAAAAATACGGCCCATCTGGCACTGTTGAGATTCCTTAAACCAATTAGAGTATCCCTGACCGCCTCCAATGCTGTGCTAGCTGTACCTAATACGATTCCACGTTCATCAGTGTTCCGCAATATTGGTGGCGATAAAGTAACGTACACTGACTGATTGTATGGTTTCAACAGCTCTGTGCCACCCTTAATTATATCATCGTCTGTCTTAGATGTGTTATCATAGTCACCACAGTCTAGCACAAAGTCAAATCGACCTTTGAGTGAGTCCATTTCTGAGAGATCGTTGTAATCAACGGCTTTATCGACCAAGAGTGTTTTCTCTAGGTAATCGATCTTCGCTTCCGAACATGTTGCCATAACATTGGCACCCCACAGTTTGAGTAATTGTATTGCAAATGCACCAACGCCGCCAGATCCACCCAGCACAAGCACATTCTTACCATTGCAATTCTTTTCTGACAATTGACCAAAAGTGCATAGGGCCGAGTAGGCAGTTAGTGCAACAAACGGTATCGATGCTGCTTCTTGGTGAGTTATATTTTCAGGTTTCCTGGTGAGGTTGCATGAAGGAACCGTCACATATTCAGCATGGGCGCCAGATCTCTGTGGATCTACAGCACCAAATACAAGGTCGCCTGGCTTCAAGTTCTTTGCTGACGGCCCAACTGCAACTATTTCACCAGAGAAATCACGGCCTAGCGTAAGTGGATACCTATCGTTTGTTATGCGAGGCTCACTATTCGTAACCATATCCAACAGATCCAAGACGCGTCTACCATACCCACGACACATCCTTACATCCAATGGGTTTACGCTGGTAGAATGTACCTTGACTAGAACATCTGATGGCGAACCAATGGTTGGAATTCTCACTTCCATTAGTTTGAGCTTGTCTCTAATGTCGACCTCGTTGGAATCATCTAAAGAATTGCTGACCTTCCATGCCGACATGGATGCATGACGCTTGCTGCAATATTTGACTGATACTTGTCGGCTAAAGGAGGGCTTAATATGAGCTATGGGGTAGTATTTTGAGACCCTGAGAGTGAACATGTTGGATGAGAATCAGGTATTTAAAAATATATGTAAATAAATAAATTAGGATAGTCTCAAACGGTGATGTAATGCTAAACGTCAACAAAAGAGATCCCAGTGGATAATGTGGATCAACTGTGCAGATCTTTCAGAAATTTCTGCAGCGCGCTCAATAGGCTCCCCGTTCAATCAGAGTCGCATTTTCTCTTCTGACGAAACACGTGACACGCTTAAATGCACCATCAAATTTGACAATTTTGCGCTCTATATTCTCAATATTCCAAGTGCTTAGAATTAGTTTTAAAATTTTAACAATATACAGTAAAAATGGACGGTGATAGCATAGTGAGCACAAATGGGTCCAGCAAGCATACCCTTATCTCTCAGCTTGTCCAGACAGGTTGTCTAAAGTTTGGTCAATTCACGCTCAAGAGTGGCGCCATGTCGCCATACTACATTGATCTCCGCGAATCAACTCTCCACATCGGCTTGTTCAAAGAAATTGTCGAATCAATAAAGTCTGTGATAGCCCAGAAGAAGCAACAAACTGATCGTATTGCCATTGTTGGAGTTCCGTACGGAGTAGTGCCAGTAGCGGCAGTGGTTGCATATGAAACAAATTCAGCCTATTATCCAGTGCGAAAGGAGGTAAAAGAGTATGGCAACAAGTCCGACACTGAATTACTAAAAGATCACGATTACATTTTAGTAGAGGACGTCATGTCAAGCGGTAGTAGTATTATAGAAACAATCAAGAAGTTGGAAGGCAAAAAAGTGACCGATGTAATAGTTGTCGTCAACAGAGAGGCTGGTGGCGACGAAAATTTGAAGTCAACTTATCCAAATATCAAGTTGCATTCTATCATGAAAGCCTCGCAGCTCCTCAAGTTTCATAATGATTCCGCTCAGTGAGCTGATGTGGCACAAAGAATTGTTCAAGGTTGTAGATATAAATGCGAGTGAGGAGAAAATACAAGCTTTAATGTGTATATTTGTTGAAATCACTATTCACCATCCAGGAGAGTTTGAACGATTACCTTGTTTCGAGAACTTGTCTCATCAGGACCCTCTTTACCGTTTAAGATAGATTTTGAAGTCAAGCATAGAAGCGCCAAGTGTGTAGGAATAGCTACACGAGCAAAATACCATAAAAGATTCCAGAATATGATCGGATGCTCGTCGATAAAATGGCTAGTTGCTGGACAACTGTCTCCAGAGCTCTCAAAGACGCTCTCAAGTTCTTTGCGTAAAACAATGGGACTCAAGTATGGCACTGTGAAAGTCTGTCGACACCAGATAGCAGCATGATTCTTCTGCACTGATTCAGTCACTTTTGAATCTTCCTTGGCTTCTTCGCTGGCTGGAGTAGTACAATCTTGTTGTTTGTTGTTTCCTTTACTCTGGTCATCTTCGAAATCTAAATTCAGCAAATCATGCGCTATTGCAGCTGTGGATTCATCAGACACGCTAGTTGAACGGAAGCGACGATCTTCAATCTCGACAGTCATCTGGGGTACTATTTTGGCTTGGCAGTAAACGCACCTAGTATTGAGATTGGATTCATTGTAAGACCAGCGTCCCATAATCTCCTCGTCGTTTAACAGTGAATGGCAGCCATTGCACCGATTACAAGTTGTTAATTTGATGACAATCGCAATCTGGTCTTCGTCAACATTTTCAAAACTCGATAAGTGGCAAACGAGATCTTCAATTGAGTTGGTGCTATTATACTGCCTCTCTGACTCGATCAAGATTCTATGATAAAATTGGAAATCATTTGTCTCAGCTGACGTTTGCTCAATATTATCATCGTCAACCAGATTTAGTAGATCGCCCGAAGTCGCGCTATCATTATCACTATCGTCTTCTTCTACCTTTGTGGTTTGAGATAAAAAGTATCCCCATTGAGTGGCCCATTGTGAGAGCATCTCGCGGGTTGTCGACTTTTGCTGAACTGCTGTGATCAACTTGGCAGGAGTTGTAGTGTTTGACATAGAGAATGAGCTTTTGATTTCTTGCAATGATGATACCAAACCAGTTGCAACACTCTTGATGCCCTTGTAAACGCTCTTGGAATTTTGAGAAGATGTCCACTTAGACCATTGTAGATTACTTGCATCGTTAATTAGACTGCTGAGTTTAAAATTTGGAGTAGAGAGCACATCATCCATTGAATTGAACTCTATGTCGTTCGAGGGGTTACCCGTGGATGTGTCGGTAATAGAATCCGATAATCTGTTACTCCCTTGCCCCTTCGGAGGAGGCATCATCAGCTCGCAAGTAATTGACAGAGTGGGAAAGATTTGGCTTCCGTTCACAGTGCATTTCCATACTGGCTGCGCACTGTAAATCTCTTTCGTCGAAACTATCAACATTAGTGACATTATCTGCATAGGATTTATCATTTTGTGTGCCTCCTCGACCATTAAGCTTGACATTGTTGCCTATCACGTCCTCAGATAAGAATGATTGTGATGCAGAGCGCGACAATTTACGACTGCTGTTGGGCTTTGTCGTAAAGGCGTGGGATGCCGAACTTTCAAGCACCAGGTTCACTGATTCGATCACAGTTCGTTCAGGTTCTACACTAGACACAGTTTGTTGTTTCTCTTTCACCGTAGATAATGTTTCTTGAGTCAAAGTTGATTTTTTTCCAGACACTATCTGATCTTGTGCAAAATCTCGATGCTGATCGTCATCTCCTAAACTGGACGATCTCGACAATAGTCCAGTTTCGGGAGAGACACTCCGTGCATGCATACTGTTCGACTTGCGAATACCTCCCCGACGACCACCATGGCTGTCTACAGAGGTCATATTGTTAAACTTATCCACGTCCATTGTGCTTTTTTGAAATGTTGAAAACGAACGATCAACTAGCGATCTTCTATGCCTGTTCATCATCTTATAATTAATCTCGCCCCCTATGTCTCTGTCGATGGGCACCGTCGTTGGGACGAAACAAATCATCACTGCAAACTTTAGGTGTTGAAGCTCGGCCGACGACACCAACATGACCAAAACTCATATCACCAGCGCCAATTAAAGGCATAGAGCATTTATCACGCCGGCCCATCCTGATTCGTCCATGAAATTTAAACAAAGCAATACCCATAATGACATTCTTAATCTTGGTCCATAAAATAGTTGTAGGCTTGCCCGAGTGATCTGGCCATTTACTTTCAAGCAGGGCCGTATTGTAATAACCATAAGTGATAGCGTTCGGCTTGATACCTGCCTTTCTCATCTCGAAGAATACTCGAACAGCCAGGGCTGGCTGACCACAGTGCCCACATAAGAGAGTCAGTATTCTGAAACAGACCTCGTCGGTTGTTAGCTGAATTCGCTGCATTCTAACAATTGCTGAATATGCATAACGAAGAATTCTAGCTGTAGTTTTGTCTTGGTCTGTTGCAAATCGCTGGTTGAGCCCTCCTGTTCTGTTGTAAGATTCTTACAAAAGGCGATATAAGAGGGCAACAGCGAAAACCACAAACAATAACAGCAACTCACGAGATATTTAGACCATTCTGACGGAGACTTGGCACTCTTTCGGGCTCTCCTGTGAGACGCTTCCACTTCCTGTTTGGTGCGTCTAGATATGGAAAATGAATTATTAGGAGCCTTTGTGGCGTCGTCAAAAATTGATTGATTTTTTGCTTGCTCAAGCTTGAGCGCTCTGTCAAGTGATGGAAAACTATTGCTTTGCGGATGTCTATGAAATAGTGCAGGATTTAGTGGTCCGAATTTGAGCCGTCTAATATTGATTACCTGTGGTTCACTATCGGCAACACTATTGTTATGACTTACGGATGGCGATTGCTCTGGAGCAGGAATATAAACCGATCTGTCGGTTCGAATGATCTCATCGTCCTTGTCGAATAACTTTATAGGCTTGCCCGAGAACACATCATCAGATGAGGACAATTTCTCTTCGCAGTCGTCAAAGAAGGCTAAACTGGTATCTTTGTCGGATACAAAACTTCTCTCCTCAATATAGTGTGTAAATAACTGGGTTTTAGTGATCAATAGATAAAATTGACTATAATTTCGTTCGCGCGACATGAGGAAGCCATCAAAATCAAACAATGAAGTCGGATCTGTTGCGCCTACCGTTGGAGCTCTAGTTATTGGTAATAAATATGATCTGAATCCTTTCAAGATGGTGGCCATAAATCTCACAAATGCCTCCTGTATTTCCAATTCAAATTTCCTCTTCAGCTGCTGCCTACTTGCTTCCATTGTTGGGGTCTTATGTTGAGGTGACTGATTTGCTCCGATTGCTTGACTTACTCGCATCCATTTCTGAAAGATATCATCGAGAGAATTTCTCAACACACGAGACGCTCGTTTGGGGCAGAATCCGAATATTGAGGCATTTCTTCAATTCCGATAGAAATATAGATCTTGTATCTAAATCTACGCATATGACATCGTCGGGGTGGTGTAAATGTGTCGAAACATCTCGAGTCTATGCCGACAATGAACGGCAATGGTGCATTCAGGATTCCGTGCAAACTTAGCGGGCACAGTGGGACATAGGGGCACTGCCAATGAAATGGGAATAGTATGGCTGTGATCGCCTCGGCCACACTGGTCAGGAGCCAAGGATTGAGCGAATGTAATAAAATTTTCTGTTCGCATAGGCCAAAAAGGAGAACATTCATAGTATTCTCAACCCCGAGAGTGGTCAATAGATGGATAAACGATGCTCCTGTCAGCGGAAGAGGCAGTTTACTAGATGGTTGACTGATTGTAACTGTCTCATCTGTCCCTGGCTTCAATTGGACGATGACTGTCGGTCGCTGGGGTGTAGGAAAGCTGACATCTAATAAAAAGTGTGATATATGATGCTCTAGAGGTATATTGCTACTGTGAGCTGGTGAGTTAGGTCCACCTGATGAGTAATGTGGGTTAAATACAAGCTTGTGTAAGAATGATAGGAATCTTTCGAAACATTCGAAGAATGGCCATCTGGATAAGATACAAATCGATTTTATAGCATAGGTCTCGTAATGGTTACTTTGCTCTGTTTCGTCCTCAGTTTGACAAACATTCAACCTGGCCCTTTGTTCTGGTGTTAAGAGTAACTCATCATATGGTTCATAAAATGATAAAGCTGATCCATAGATCTTTTGTGCAGAGTCTGATGTAAGAACGAACGTTGATGCTACAGGCCTAGGTAGTGGTAAATTAGAAGGTCTTGACTCGATGCTGGCACCTGCCGGCAAACAAAATAAGGGCACTGTGTCAGGCAGGGGAAAATTTGCTAGGTCTTTCAAGGGAAATCTTGATATGATTTGAGGTGTGTAACAAATAGATGGAGGACTGAGTAATGTCTTCTTGTAGCATAAGAAGACTTCAGAACCAATCATACCATAGTAACTCTTGTTTAGATTCTTCTTGATTGAATAAAATGCATGAGGTGGATGCTCGCTCTTGTTATTTAGTATCACACACAAATCAACAACTACCAGTTGGTTATAGGGGACACTTTGTTTTCGCTCGCCGATATGTAATATATGTGCCAGATTTATGTGTACTGTTACCTGTGCTTGCACTTCGTCCATAGGGAGTCTCATGGACAACTTCGACATCTGGCAGAACACGATCCTTGTCTTGATGATAGACTCCAACCTCAACTAGTGGAGGTTTATCGTTGCCTCGCCTGTAACAGATATGGATATTCGGGCTCTTGAAGTTGCCATTGTTGAGATCGGCTATATGTCCACCCGGCGTATATTCAATGCATGTATAACCTATCGGACATTGTTCGCCCAAGCTTTTGATTATTACAGTTATATCAGTGATGGGAAGTACGGAATTTATAAGAGGCTTGGATTCTGTATTGTGCTCGGCGTTCTCCGATACACCTGAGATGATGAAATAATCAGCCACACGCTTCTCATCCATATTTCGACCACCCCTTGTGAAACAAGAGTTGCACTTCACAATTTAGTCTCGTCAAAGTTATGATAAAATTGTATCTTAACATAAGCGTATAAATGCAGTTTAATAGATAATTCCAAGTGCTTACTTGCCGTTTGGTTTCTTTGCCGGTCAACTGATTGAGGTATTTTATAATATGTCTAAAATTTGAATTAGGTGTGCGTAAACTTGATACTTTTTCGTGATATTCATTTTAGATATGTAATTGTCGACATGATTCTCAGGATAATTGAAATCCTATCAACCAGGCAGCTGTATTTTTAAAAAAATCAGCTACTAATATCTGATCAGGTCTTGTTGCGATTAATAGGTAAAACTGATGCTGAATTTTAAATATTGCCTCTTTCGAGAGTTACTGATGACAATCTTAGAAGTGTAAATAATAGATAAAGTCGCCATGGGTACCACAATCAAGTTCCAACGAGCTGGATTACAAAAAAGTCTCCATAATCACAGAGGATAGAAAAAGTTGGTGCGATGATGACTTATCCATGAGGCAGGTATTTTTTGATAGCTTCGTGCTGTCCTTCTTACAATTGTTTATAAATTAGATTCAATTGAATGATATGTAGAATGAATTAAACTAATTGCGATAGTATCCACATTAGGATATATTTGATCATGCTTGATTAGAATAGAGTGTGCTGCTACTGCCAACAATTTGTCGAATGAATATTCGTGTGTCAAATCGAAGTAAAAATGTCCGATTCTATGGATGCTTTCATCTGGCCCCTTTTTTGTTTGTATGAGATTCAGTCCTAGCAATGGTCTAGATTGTCGTTCTTATTGTTGGTGCTTGGCAACCTAATTAGTAATATTTTTGATATCCACTTTTGATCAACCAGGCAACCGTATCTCGAAATCTATTAATATTCCATTGATGTTGATGCGATTAGCAAGGAAAATTGATGCTGGAACTTGGATCTTTTTCTCTCGATTCTCGTGCAGAACATTTTCAGTAAACAAATTTTCGCACAAATTTTCTCACTGCCGCATAACACTT
>JARVZY010006843.1:0-25219 GCA_030686995.1 Artemisia argyi | reverse complement strand
TGACCGGATAATATTGACCGGGTAGGGAATTGTGGACCGGGTTTAATATTAGGGGTGGTGGGCTTGTTTTGGGCTTTTGAATGGGACTGGGTTTAGGTTTATTAGTATAGGATTGGATTTGGTTTTAGTAACTAGGTAAAGGATACAAGGACCACTTATGTAATTTTACAAATAGCAGGGACCAAATCTGTAATTCTTCAAAACTTTTTCCAAGGGCATTTGTTGACAATCTTTGAATCATAAAGGACCACATTTGACTTTTCTTCAAATATTTCTTTAAAAGACCATAATTGTCAATATCTGAAACATGAAGGACTGAAATTTCCAAATTCTTCAAATCTTTCACCAAGGACTAATTATGCAACTTTCTAAATCTTTGAGGACTTATAATGATAATATGAGCTTACTTTGATCATTTTGCTTCCCCGGTTCCGGCTTTTGACCTTTTTCCAATCTCGTGCTTGTTTTTGTCGGTTTTGGCTTCGTTTTTGTTTATTTTTCACATATCCGTACCTGCATATACACAAATACAAAAACATACATTCTCTTGGCATATTTGGTTAGTATTTGGTGTATTTGGTCTGATTTTGGTCTAAAAAGGATGTGTAAAAAAGCACACATCAAAATCCCCCAGACTAAGGTATAGCCGTGTCCTCACGCAATGTCATCACCTCACGCTTAAGAGATAAATAATTTCAATACCTCTCTTTACTGACGTTGTAAAGTATCAATGATGTTCAAAAGAGATATCAAAATCATTTATTCTCAAAAACGCTCCATTTTCCGATTTTCATGAATAACAACTACTACTACTATTTTTGTATTTTTTTCATTTTTATATATGTGACGGTTTGATTTGACTTTCATTATCAATTCTTATCTGTTGATAACTTTCAGGGTCAAGAGTAGAAACACTTCTCACAGAGAAGAGACCATACGGATAAAAATCGTCATCCTTAATTTTTCACAAGCTCCCAAACTAAGCGTAAAATCGAGATCATTGTTTATCCACAAGTTAGGTGCTAACACTACCCACAAAAGTTACTTGTGTAATTACCTCTTGTTCCCAGGTCCTAAGTTTTATATCTCAAGATTTTAATTTGTGAGAAATGAATTGCTTTATATTTTCTCGTTTTGATATTTGTTAGTCCGATAAGAGCACAAAATTTGAACGCTAAGTAGTTTCCAAACTTTCCCTCGAAAATCCCTGCATACAGAAATCGGGTCCACATGAAGGTCTCTGATTTAACACGATTTGTGGAGGTCCCCCTTTTTATTTACGACCGAGACATACCATGTTTGATACCCGAAACGGAAGCTTTTTATTAGGGAAACCCCCGGAGTCGAAGCTTGACATTTTTGAATAATTATAAGCACTTTAATAATACTTGGTCCTTAGTCCTTTATTTCTTTTACAACAACGGTTTATGAGCCGCCAAGATGTAAGAGCTTTATTATGACCTTGGATTTATCCACTGCTTTTTTATAGCTTTGGATTCCTCTGCCTTTTTATTTGGCTTTGGACTATTATTATTGATATTCATAATCATATGCCAAACCCCGAGTCATACGGCCTTTACTAAGATCACAACATCGGCTGCGAACCGGCAAGATGCAATAGTCTATTTCACCGTAACACTGGCAGTACCCCTATGTGTACCAAACCCCTTATGCAGAGATTTTGTTGGGAACGAGAAAAAACTAAGTATTGCCCAAACCGTATACCCTTAATTAATCCTAGAGATCTATTATTATTGGTGTGCAAGCTTGTGGGAACAAGGAGGCCACAAGTACCTTTCGTGGACTCTAAAGAGATCTAACTACTCCACGTTTAGCACGAAACTTCTAAATAAACTCTATCATTCCTTGATCTCCGCAAATTTAAAATCCCAAGTAATGAGATCCGCGGATGCCTAGCCATAATCTTTTGATTATATTGGTTAAGGGAGACGAGCTAGGGCTCAACACGCCCGGTCAAGTCGAAACATTTATTTCTACTCTCGCCGGTAGGAAAGTCAAAACAAGGTGTCAAATCTTATTATTCATATCATATATCATCATTTTTCCTTTTTTTTTTTTTTTTTTTTTTTTTTTGATTATAAAAAGGTAACAAAAATTTAAAATTTTTGGTGGAAAACAGAGTTGCGTAAGTTAACAGCTTAGATGATGGTAACAGGTCAAATCGAATCGGAAGATTCACCCCCCCCCCCCCAGACTAAAGTGAAACATTGTCCTCAATGTTTTAAGGGTACGGGTAGTCTACGTAATATCTATGGCCGTTTATTAAGTATGCCAAGAGATAAACGTTAGTCGATAAGATTTTGGATATTTTGAATTTCCGAAAGAGCAGCGAAGAATGAGACTCGAGTGTAGAGAATGACAAAACACGAGCACGAGAGTCCTTAATCTTCGGGGAAATTCCTGGACATAAACAACAACAACCACAAAACACGAGATATGGAAGAGGTCGCCCTCCTCACGTCACACTTATTAGAAATAAGAAAATAAAGAAGATGAAAAGGATAAGCATGAGGTGCCTCCCACGAAGCGCTTGTTTTTGTTCACCGAGTCACATGAGCTTGACTCGATCCCCGAATTAATTCGTCCTTGGGGAGAGCAGATGGAACGGACACCCGGTTTGAAAAACGGAGATGCCGGGGTCAAAAATGGTATCCTCACTCTCGGTGGAGTGAAGGAGAAGAGAAGTCACATCATATGTGATGGACGGCAAGAAGATTCTGATAATAATCATAATGAACTCTTCATCTTCAAAAGCAAATTTTTCATTTCCTTTCATTTGAATATTCTCGTTAAAGCTCTTTTCAACAAACACCTCGGGAGGGAGGGTCGGGATTGTTTCTTCAATAAACAAACTCTTATGATAGAGTGCTCCTCCCCCCGGGTCAAAAGAAAAATCATACTCCGGTGGAGATATGATATGAGTAAGTTCATCAGCGAACTCCTCAAGAGGATAATTATTCTTATGAAGTACGTCTTTGGGTGGTGGAACATGTGCGGTACTTTGTGAGCTATAAATTTGCACCTCGTCCATTTTGGTTTCCGTGTCAAACTCATCACTTTCCTTAGTAAAAACATCAAATATTTGATTATCTGAAATTAGAGTAAATTTAGAGTCGAAATCAAATAAAGGATTAGTGATGGTTGAATTGAAGCTTTCATGAATCAAATCAAAAGGTTTCTTAGATACCCTTTGGATTGGAACAAAGTCATCAATGTCCTCAAGAGGATTGATTTTTACTCCTTTGTCCCCCATTGACAAGGTATCTAAAGATTCCTCAAGAGGAGCAACTTCGAGTTTAGAAACTTGGACAACCAGAGGTTGGACGTCTTTGATACTTTCCTTTTCATTAGGAAGAACCATGTCCTTTGTCACCTCGGTTTCACGTTCCACTACTTTAGGAAGAGAAGAAGATGTAGTCGGAATCGTAGGTCCACTATATGCAGCACCACCTTGGTTAGGGATAGGTTTAATGTTGAAACCGGGTGGTGGAGAACGATAGCTAAGAAGATTTTCGTTTCTTTGCGGTTGGTAACTAGTAGCATAAACGTTTGATGAGGCGAAAAATGAACCACTTTTAGGGGGTCATTTAAGCCCGGAATTGACTTTATTTGATCAAATATTGCCCTAAATCGTTCCTTTTGTGATTTTAGGTACTTTGGGAGTGAAATCTGAAAAAGGAAGCAATTCGGACGTTTTTGGAGCATAAAAGTGAAGAAAACACCAAAGTCTTAATTTTCCTTGCTGGGAACAGTAGGTGACGGCGTCAAGAGCAAATTTCCATGACGATCCAGTACAGATTTGACGGCGTCACGAAGTAGGGCGTCAAGAGTAAAATTCATGACGGCCTGGAAATGCACAATACATGACGGCGTCAAAAGTAGATCAAGGCAGTCCGAGAAGAGTTTTGGCGGCGAGGTGACGGCGTCACAAGATTGGTCTTGACGCCGTCAGACCCTGTTTCCTATATATATTTTTCTAATTTTCACACATTAAAAAGAGAAGTTTTGGAGAAACCCTAAGTATGAACTTGGTGCGAATTTTACAGGTTTTTCAAGGGTCCTAAGCCCTTGATACCTTTCATGTGTAATTGAGATAAGTATTCTTTTAATTCAATCAATATGTCTATGTGTTGGTTGTCTATATCTTGTTCTTGTCTTAATTCCATCATGCTAGGCTAGATCTATCTTGTGTTTGCTTGGATCTAATGAAACCTAGATGTTAATTATGTGTTGATTACTTGTTTATAATTGTATTGGATGAATGAATTTGATGTTAGGCTTAAGAAAACTGGCAGATCTTCAAATGGTAACATGCTTGAACGTCTTAAGAAACATGAACCGATGTGCACTAGGTCTTTATTGGTTGTATTTAATGCATGAGCCACTGTTTATAATCCCTATGGTTGTGCTGGGCATGGTATAGGAGGAGATAAGAGCTCATAGAATTGGGGAGTTAAGTGCGCCACCCCATGAATGATATTAAGGAATACAATCCGTCATCCATGCAACTATAACAAGTAATTAACGTGTAAAAGATGTCTAGGGAGTAGTGAAATCTAAGTAAATACATTTTCTCCACTTATTGCTCACAACCTTAGTATAATTTAGTTTATTTTCATTTCTAGTATTTTATTTTGATTGCATCTTTAATATTGGGTTAGTTGACTAGCAACTAATTCCGCCCCAAATCCTTCAAACCCGAGATTTTTACTTGCTTTCTAAAAAATATAAAAATACAAAAATAATCATCCTTCACCTTTAGAACTAGTATTTAGGTTTTCTAATCCTAGCGACACTATTCCTAGCTGAACGATCAATCCCCCGGTACTTGTCACTATACTATACTACAACGATCAGGTACACTGCCTGGTGGGGGTTGTAAGCTTCTCAAGATCCCTTGAGAGATAAAGCCTGGTGCAATTCCCACGTACATCAACGTTCTCTTGAGTGTAGCCACCGGCGGCTAAACACTCAAAATAAGAATCACCGTAATTATCGTAACATGGGTTGATGGCTTGCACGGGCTCCGGTAGCCACGGTTTGTTTCGGTAAATAGGAACCCTCGATTTGTTCTCGATGGTCGTCAACACATCTTTCGGCGTACGAGTCATAATACTGCCACCGGCGGCAGTATTAAGTGAATCTTGATCGGATGGTGTCAAAGAATTATAGAACGTATCGACTTGGTATAATCCGAAAAACCATGATGTGGACATTTTCTCATTAAATCTTTAAATCTCGCCCAAGCCTCGGCAAAAGTCTCATCAAAACGTTGTTGAAAATTAATGATTTCTTTTCTGAGCTCAATTGTTTTGGAATGAGGATAAAATTGATTCACAAACTTTGACGCCAAATCATCCCAAGTGGTTATTGAATTAGGAGGTTCATAATCAAGCCATCTTTCGGCTGCTCCTTTAAGCGTTAATGGAAACAAGATTAACTTCACCACATCATCAGGCACTTGATTTATTTTAAAAGTTCCAGTTATTAAGTAAAATCTGCTGATATGGGAATAAGGATCATCGTTTTCAAAACCAAAAGAAAGGATCTATGAAATTAAGTAGTTCGACGTTTATTTGATATTCATCCGCAAGAATTGGTGGAATAACGATGGCCTTTTCAAAACGTACGGGTATTCGTAGTAATTCCTCCATACTTCGCGTATCCGCCATAAGAATTTAAACATAAAAGGGAGAAAGAAAAAGAATTATCGGTTTAGAGGGTTAAAGAAGAAGAATCAAATTATAAGAGGATAAGAAGATTATTTTTGGTTTTTAATTATCATAAAATCAAATAAAAGGAAAATCAAAATGGAAAAGAAAAATCTTTTTGTATTTTTATTTTTGGAAAACAAAATTCAAAAACTTAAAACTTTTATTTTCTTTTGTTTTTTTTCAAACGTTACGTTAATCATAAACCGTTTCCTTCAAATCTACTCGCGACGGAACGGGAGAGAAGAATGGATCTCTCTTCAGCTTGCAATTTAATGTCAAAGCTTCCGTATTTTCCGCTTATTCGATCGTAGAATCCAAAGTAATCCGATTAGCAAATAATTTCACGCGTTGTTATATTGAGAAGCTTATTTGGTTTACAACGCCCACCCTTCAACAGAGAGTCGAGGCTGTAACTTTATTATTTTTTTGGTATTTTTGAAAACACTTTAGGAAGAGTGTTTCTAATTTTTCAATTTTTTTTTTTTTTTTTTTTTTTTTTTTTTTTTTTTTTTGGGTTTTTATAGAAAACATATACAAGGAAGGTTTTCAAAACACAATTTCGAAAAACGAAAACAAAAAATTCACTTCAACCTTCCCCGGCAGCGGCACCAAAATTGATTCGTGATAAAATCAAGTTATATTATAGTATAAGTATTACTCAAGAGATCCGAAAAAAAATACGGATAACCCGAGGTCGTAGTCCGTGTGAAGGATGAATGGAATTTCGAATTCCAGTTTCGTGAAACGTGTCGTGAAAGTGGTAAAAAGTAATTTGGATGAGATTATACTAATGAATCAGTAAATGAGGCACAATTAACTAATTAAGCATGTAAATCAAGTAAGGAAACTTAAAACGTAACGAAAAATCGAAATCGAAAGCTTAAACGTAAAACAAACATCAACGTACGAAATAAAAAGTGAATTTTAAGCTACGCTACTCCTACTGACTTGAAAATAATTTTTAAAAGTTAAAAATGATAAAAGAAAATTTTAGGAAAAAGAAAAATATTTTTTTGACTTTTTATTTAATTATTATGAATTAAAAACTATTTAACTAATTTAAAAATTAAAAGAAAATGCAAATGAGGTGAGAAAAATGAAAAATAAATTTTGAAAATTATAAAATAATTGAAAAGTAATTTTAAAACTAAAAACTAATTTTTTTGGCTTTTTGTGTAATTTTTAGAAATTAAAAACTATTAATCTTATTAAAAATTCAAAATAAATGGAAAAAAATTGCAAAATAAATTTCTAAAATTCTAAAATAAATGAAAATAATTTTCTAAAATATTTTTGGATTTTTCTTGGCTTTTTCTGATTTTTTTGGAATTTTTGGTAATTAAAATGTAATAAAAATTGATTAAAAATGAAAATAAAATAAGAAAAATAGTAAATCAATTCAGAAAAATTTGAAAAAATTACAGAAAATCTAAAATATTAAAATGAGCTTGAGAAAAAATTTTGAAACTAAAATAAGCCAGAAAAGTGCTTATAAGCTGAAAGCTGCTTATTTGGAGTGCTTATTTATAAGCACTCCTTGACATAGTTTGACTAGACTTTGACTCATTGACTTTTTGACTAAATAAAGCTTAATAGGACAGAGTTTAGACTAATAAGCATACAGAAACACAGATGAGAGCACAAACAGGTCCAATAAGAAATTAGAAATAAGCAAATAAGCCAATAGATAAGCAATAAGCCAAAATTCAATGTAAGCAACAACCACAAGCACAAATGAACTCAAATGAGCCACAAATCTCAGAATATGGATCAACTAAACTTAATAGCAGCCTAAATCTAAAATCAGACACTATGTTTGAACCAACCAACTAGACAATGAAATTAAACAGTGCAAATAAGCTAGGGAAGGAGAACTTGAGAGGGCAAATGATTTACAAACCTACTGAGATGCCAAAACTACAAAAAACTCTAATTGCAAAGCCAACTTACTAACCAAAAGCTACCTAGAAAGTTACGCCAAAAACTGAAGTGCAGGGCAACACCGAACTCAAACAGTCAACTTAAGTCCTACTTTCCAATAAGCAAATAAGATCTGAACTTGAAATTACTTATTGATTATGCTTCCCTTACTGCCAAACTTCACATTTCATAAAAAATGACTTAATTCTAATTAATAGTAAATCCTACAAGTACTTTCTAAATTACATCAATCTCTGAAATTCAATGATCTTTGACTATCTGAAATATAAACTAGATTTGACCAATTTAAATTTAATTCTATTCTAAATGATTACCTAAGTTATAATAAGCTATTGTTTAACTTAAATAAGCTATATAACCTACTATTGTAACTAAATATCAGCTGAAGCAACCTATAGAACCTAACAGTTATGAGAATCCAGGATGATTGACTATTTATGTTACTCTACTGATGCTAATAGATTTTTGGACCTAGAATATGTTTTGACTTTCTCTATACTAACCTACAAATTTTATGCTAAATTTGACTTTAATAGACCCAAGGTAGCTTAACTGCACAGCAGGATCAACAATAAACCAACAGGATCATGTGAATCAAACCTGAACCAAACACTTCTAAAACTGCCTACTGTTTGAACCTAAGTGCAACTAACAATCCTTAATCTAATTCCAAACAGTGGTACAACAACAATAAAGATCAAGGATGCTAGTATGAATCAAAACTCAGAACTCAAATCCCTCATAATTACATCAAACAAATCCAAACAGTATGACAGAAAATTAAAACAGTACCAATTAAACCAAATCAAACTTAACTCAACTAAACTATGACAACAATAAACAACTATGGAAATACTGCAATAAGCTGAAATTAAACTTCAATAAGCAGACTTATTCTAATGAAACAGTAGCACACCTATTCAAATTAAACTGAGAACTTAAACTAATACCAAGCTAAATTATGATGAAAAAATCAAATCAAATCAGAAATAAACAATAACTAGCAGATCTGTACTACTAATCTAAATTCAGCTATGAAAAATTAAAATTGAAAACTTACGAAACACCTCTCAGCCAAACAGAGAGGTGTATCCCACACAGCCTATCTTTAAAATAGGCTCCAAACAGCTCTGCTTCTTCTGAACATGTTCAGCTTATTTGAATAAGCTGATTTTGACTTTCATTGACCAAATTATTGTGACTAATAAAAAACAGGATTCAAGTATAAACTTCAACACAAGCTATTGTTCAACTAGAAATGGCTTTATAAAAGTTCTAAATTAAAACTGAATAGAATTTAAGCAACTAAAAAAACAGAATATAAATTGCCAAAGAAATTAAATGAAAATTAGACTTGTATTGAAATAGAATTTGAGAGTACAATTTGAAAAAATTAGAATAAGATAAGCTAAATTACTCTACTCCTAATCCTACATCTAACCCTAAAAATCTAACCACAAACATGATGTGAGAGAGGTTCTATTTATAGCCTGAGGAGATGTATGCCAGGTCATCGATCCAGGTGAAGGTTTTGCTTCTTTTGGTCCTTTCTGAACCGTATGATTAAATCCAGAAACTTCCAATCATCATAAGCCCTTGGATTACGTGCAAATGCTATGGTAATCCTGCGTTTGTGATATGATTGGTCCACGTGTGAGTCTCTGACATTCCCTGACGTATGGCTGACCTTTCTAGAAACTTAATTGATTGGGTAATAGAGGGTAATTTTAGTGGGGTGAAACTAGGGTCTAACAACATTGATTTTTTCTGGGTAATTGGTTATTTGGGGGGCGGGAGTGGGAATTGGTTTGTGGGTGTTTTTATTATTTGCTAAGGTTGACCGAATAATATTGACCGGGTAGGGAATTGTGGACCGGGTTTATTAGGGGTGGTGGGCTTGTTTTGGGCTTTTGAAAGGGACTGGGTTTAGGTTTATTAGTATAGGATTGGATTTGGTTTTAGTAACTAGGTAAAGGATACAAGGACCACTTATGTAATTTTACAAATAGCAGGGACCAAATCTGTAATTCTTCAAAACTTTTTCCAAGGGCATTTGTTGACAATCTTTGAATCATGAAGGACCACATTTGACTTTTCTTCAAATATTTCTTTAAAAGACCATAATTGTCAATATCTGAAACATGAAGGACTGAAATTGCCAAATTCTTCAAATCTTTCACCAAGGACCAATTATACAACTTTCTAAATCTTTGAGGACTTCTAATGATAATATGAGCTTTCTTTGATCATTTTGCTTCCCCGATTCCGGCTTTTGACCTTTTTCCAATCTCGTGTTCGTTTTTGTCGGTTTTGTCTTCGTTTTTGTTCATTTTTCACATATCCGTACCTGCGTATACACAATTACAAAAACATACATTCTCTTGGCATATTTGGTTTGTATTTGATGTATTTGGTCTGATTTTGATCTAAAAATGATGTGTGAAAAAGCACACATCAGCACGAGTAGGACACTAGGGCTGGCGCCATAGGCCCTCGAGCCGTGGTGACCAACTCAATCCCTGGGTGATTTTTTTCTTCTCCTCTTTTGAACGTTGGATAATGACTAAAGAAACAAGACGTTGGGTATTTTTTTTAAAATGCCCATTTTTTCTAATATTTTACCCTTTAAAAATCCTATAAACATCTTTTAAATTTTCTAATCTTTATACATACATATATCAACAATACGTCTCTTTTCCTTCACTGAATATATTTGGAGCTTCATTATTTCTATAAGTTTACCTTTATGTCAAACAAAAGAAGAGAACTACATAATTACAGGACAAAAATACACCGTTGGTCCCTGAACTTTTCACAAAACATCGCAATGCACCCTAACTTTTACAAAACGTCGCCATGCGTCCAAACCTTGAGATTTTGATGCTGAATGCGCCCCTCCACCATTATTTGCTATTTTGTGTTTTTAGTGAAGGGCATAACGGTCATTTCATATATTTGGATTATTACTCATATAAAAATCTCCTCCTCTACTCTTATTCTTTCACTTTTAATGTTTTGTTTTGTAATGATGAGTTCCAAAGCATGTATTCCATATTGTACCTTTTTAGTGAGGCTTTGATGATAAGGTATAAAGTTGTCCACTATTTTGGTGAAATTATTTTCTGAATTGCATCTTATCCACTTTTTATGCTCCCCTATGTTTTTGTTGCATAGTCAGCGACCACTCTCTTCTACAGAATAGAAAATAAAGGTATACCTTGCGGATATGAAGTGCTTTTCTAACACTAGCCTCATTAGCCTAGTAATTAGGCGACTGTCTTTCATCAATCTGTAGACATCACAACCACGCATCACCTTAATGTGTTATCTATAGACACGCTTAAAGGACATAAATAAAATATTGGTCAAGTTTTATAAATAAAATACTGCAGGCGGTTTTAAAAACTTAAAATATTTGCAGTTAAAGACTCTCGCGAATTCTCTAAATTAAAAGCCATGCCTTCAATAACTAGTACGAGTAACATTTACTTAGCGTACATAGAAGTGAGACAGATCTCTGATGGCCCGGGATAATATCATTTCCCTTAGACATGGAATTAAAGTGGACTTGTTGGAAAGCCAATGTCAACACATTTCTCAATAATCAATGTGGCTCTTAGTAACTAATGGCACTTGAATAACTAGATATCAAAGTTACACTCTTATTTATATTTGTGAAATGTGTTGACAATGGCTCTTAGTAAATAGTGATCAATATAACTTACCTGACAATAAAGTGCAGAATTTGGCTGCTGCCCATTTAACTGTATTTGACTGGGTAGTTTGATAATTGAATCCGTATTGCCACAATATCGCTCCAGAATCTTTTGTGTTTGAATTCCATCTATGCACTACAACAACTTCTTCAGTTTCTATAGTTTGCATATATAGAGGAGGATATGACTCCAACAAGAATGTAAGCCCTTTAGTAAATGAAATCTGTATGCATCGCGAAGAAAGAAGAAATAAGCATATAAGGTTGTTAAAACATGTAGGCCATATACATGAGAATTGCATCAAATATACGAATTCATGAAGATGTGATGAAATCACTATCATAAAAATTGCACCGTATATATCAGAAGACAATGTTTACCTTGAGGTGGAAGCTGGAACGTTATTAGCAGGAGTATCATCATCTGAATCACCATTTCTTCTTCGCACACAGAATTATTATCGTGTCAGTTGATTTGCTCGGATTATGATAGCTTTAGTGACATTACACCACAAACATTCAGTGATGAACTTGTCAGCAATTTCTGGAGTGAACCATTTCCACAAGAAAATGATAACAGCACACCATTTGGCCATAGCTTGTTGTCACCTTGTAATTTTGACTAGGATTTTATCTCTAAATCTTCTAGCCATGATATGATGATGACTGATGAGTTTTTATGGTCAGCGTTGTATACATATGTTACAGACAATATGGAATACATGCTTTAGAACTGATCATTACAAAACAAAACATCAAAAGTGGAAGAAGAAGAAGAGTAGAGGAGGAGATTTATATGAGTAATAATCCAAATATATGAAGTGGCCGTTATGCCCTTCACTAAAAACAAAACAAAACAGCAAATAATGGTGGAGGGACGCATTCAGCCTCAAAATCTCAAGGTTTGGACGCATGACGACGTTTTTTAAAAGTTATGGTGCATTTTGATGTTTTGTGAAAAGTTTAGAGACCAACGGTGTATTTTTGTCTAATTACAAAGAGCAAAAAGGAACATAAATGAAGGAAAATTTACAAAAAACTGTCGTAATTTGACTATTTAGTTTACAAAATTGTCATATTTTGAATAAAAATCGAAAAGGGTCATACCTCGGGTGTGTTTGATAAAAGAAATAGTGAGCTGTGAGCAGTAGCCACAGCTCACCGCTCACAGCTTTTTAAATAAGCATTGAAAAAATGAGCATTTTTAAAAAATAACAAAGCTCATCACTCCTTTGCCAAACAAACAATAAAAATCAAAAAGCTCATACCTCGAAAAGGGTCATACCTCGGGTGTGTTTGGTAAAAGTAGCAGTGAGCTGTGAGCAGTAGCCATAACTCACAGATTTTTAAAGAAGCATTGGAAAAATTAGCATTCCTAAAAAATAGCAAAACTCACCTCTCTTTTACCAAACGAACAATAAAAATAAAAAGGCTCATTGTTCAACGCTTATCGCCCAAAAAAACTCCAAAATGTCGCACCCTAAGCATGTGCCATGTGCAACATGAGACGACCAATTATAAGTGGACACGTCGAGTTATCTTTTTAATACTAGGGTTAGGGCGGAGGGTGTGGGTGAGCTTTTTCCCTCGCCACATCAGGTTCATGTCAGTTTTTTCTCTTTCATAAACATTTATTTTCAACTTTCCCCCAACTAGCAACACTTTCTCTATCTTCCATTAAATTTATTTTTTATTATTTAAAAATACCCAAAACACAACAACCACTCACTACATAATACTACGTACTATTTTATTGTTTCTCTTTCCTTGATAAAGTTACTTTCTCTCTCTTTTGCCTTTTAGCACTGTACTCCAACACATTATTTTTTTCCCACTTTCGAAGGTGTAGTCATTTTATCTTTTCCAGAAAAAGAAATGATTTACACACTCAATATTTTGATTGCCACACTCTAACTTATGCAATTAATCTGTTGTGCTGTTGTACATCCTGCTTTAACTGTTTATGTATTAGAGTGTACAAATCAAAATGTGATGTGTATAAATCAATCTCCCTTCTCGAAGGGAAGATGTAATTGTCTTCCCCGAGAATTTTCCCTTATGCGCACCCTACACACTTATAGATGTCGGGGTGCGACAGTTATGTTTTCACAAGGTTGCAACTAGTGACAATGGTCACTAAAATTGTCACATTAGAAAAAGGAAGGATGGAGAAGCATATAGTGTGATATGTCACTAATTAGCAACTATATGACCTTTTGGATTTTATTTTATTTTATTTTATTTTATTTTTTTCAAAATACAACATTGGTGAAATAGGACCTGTTTTTGTAATTTTCCCAAAATGAATCATGACTTCAAAACAATAACAACTTCATTGAAACAAATACTTGGAGTCATAAACTAAAACGATAACTGTATGCGGAACAAACAACCTTATATTCATTCTAACCAATTATCTCTTCGTATTGTAACATTTTATTTTAATAAATAAAAACGACTTTGGAACGAGCTGCTTAGCTTTATTAAGTACCGACCCCTTAAAAATAGTGTGTTGTTTGTTTACAATAGTCATTTTTCAAAGCTCATCAGACGGAAACTCATGGCAAGCCATCTTTAATGGAACTGGTGGATCAGAAAACGCTCCATCAACAATCTGATCATATATCCATTTGTTAGCCGCCTCCGTGAAGTGAATCCCATCCCAAATGATCCGCGATGATGGATCTTTGCAAGAGTTTGCAACCAAGATTTTTGTACCATCTACCATTTCTGTGCTGCCACACCTTTTTGCATTATCAAAATTGTACCTTCCACCGTGCCCACAACACACCAAAAACGGATCACCAAATCCTGTCGTCCCAATATACTTAGATATGAATATAAATGTGAACTATAAAAAATGGTTAATCACTTAATCATGGAAAGCACCAAATGAGTCTACTATGTCCCGACCTGCAAATATAGCTATTTCTATCTATCTAAAACATAATACAAACTTACCGAGCTTTTCAGCTTGTGCAATGAGTTTATACTTGACAGCATAGATATCAACATAAGTGATGACAGCCAAAGGAAATTCCTTTCGGAGTTTGATAACGGCTTCCTTAAGTTTCTGGTTAAAGTACTGTGAAACATCATTATATGGGGCTGCACAACCATATTTATCTATCTGTGCGGCTGTGATCACACGTGTATCCAGGATGTAAGGTAAGCAACCAAGCGGTCCTGTGTTGTGTATCCAAAATGCTCTGCCACCACCAGCATAGACATTCTGTTTTTTTCATTCAAGAACACATAAATTAGTCTTATGGTACAATCCGAAGGAAGTCAATATCAGCCAATTTACTGAACCTGAAATAATATAATTTGTTTATAATATATAACACACTAATAAGGGTCATTTGCATATATATCCCCTCCTAACTATTTATATAAAAAGATTGGACAAAAAGGATTTCGGGTGGGCCACAACAATATGTACACGTTCTGACCCGTACTCAACTCATGCTTGCCCATTTACCACATTTAGTACAATTCAGCAACGTCTATCTCACCTTGATGGTAGTCATAAACCATGATATAAGATCAGGAACATACGCTTTCACTTGTTCAGTAGTCATACCAAGGTCATAGCCAGCAGTGAGATCATTATGACCTATTTCAAACGTATATAAGGCACTAGAAAACTTTTCCTTTGCAGGGAACAACTGCTTGAAGACATCTCCTGCACCGCAATTATGTGGAATATAACATTTTAGCTCGTGATTTACAAGTCATTATGTAAATGGGTGAATAACAAATACCTTTTTCACGAATCATTTGGGATTTGTTTAAGAAATCAGAAAACTCAACATACTGAAATTCTAAGGGAATCGGGCTATACCCGCCCTTTTGGAAAATGGTAGTGTTTTGACGTCGGATAGTGGAACCGGCCATTGCGTAATTGACTCCATGACTGAAATTTGTACCCATCGAATCAAGAAATGCATCAAGATAAGGTAGTCCTAAACCTTCAGCTGAAAAATGAAGTAGTAAGCACATAATATTGATAGATTGATAGTAATCGACTAATCGTTATTTGACTCATTTTTAGAGTCACTCTAATGTTAAAGAAAACAACTCTTTGCTAGTTCGTTACTATATTGCCGCTATTAAAAAAAAATCACAAAAATGATAATATCACTAACTTATTTGCACAGAAATATTAAGATAGATAAGAAATCTCAAAGGATTGAGATCCGCTAAAGTTGAAACAAACATGATACATCATATTCACCAATCACAAAATAGATAAATAATTAATTTGTTTTACTTTGAATAAAAAGATATGACCCACATGCCTCCTCTCACAAACTTAAACAAAAATCTCAAAACTAACCCACAAAAATCACAAATTTCTATATTGGATTTTAGGTAAATAAAATTTTGTTAAATAAAAAACTACAAAATGAAAAGCAATTGTTGTTTGATTCTTGTATCTTACGAGTATAGTGGTGCACGCGCGCATTGCTGCAAGATTTAAAATGCGATTTATTTTCTAAAAGTGCAAAAGTATTTTCATATGAGTCGATTTTCATTTATCTAAGATAAAGAAGTGTTTGCAATTTTTGTTAATAGAAAGCTTGAGTTATTTAGGAACAAATCATTCACTTTTTTTTTTAGTCAAATCCGGTTAATATATCTCATATGATATAACACTAATCTGTCAAGTTTGAACATTCAATATCATGTCGTGAAAAGTATTTATGTAAAACTTAAAATGATTAATATTTTGGCATTAAAAGATACACATTATTAGCTTTCCAACCATATATTAAACATAAGTCGTGAACATACAGATCAACACAATTTATTCATAGAAGTTGAAAGAAATAGAAGATTTTTTTTTTCAAAGTCAAACTCGTTACGTTTCACATGTAATATAATACTAATCTATAAGTTCGAACGTTCAATATATTTTCGTAAAATGAGCATAATTATTAGTATAGAACTCCAAAAGATTCACCATTTTTTGTAATGAAAAATATATATTCTAAGCTTTCCAACCATATATCACACATAATATTTGAACTTCTAAATTAATACGGTTAATTCGTAGAAGTTGTTGAAAATTTAAAATAAAAATGTTATTCAAACTCATTTGATATATCGCTTGTGATATAACACTAATATGTAAGTTCGAATCGAACACTAAAAATGTTGTCGTTAAATGGGCGTAAGTATTTGTATATAACTCCAAAAGATTCACGAATTTTGGCATATATGTCAATATCTTTTGTCTTTGAATTTAAAAATTAGTGCTATATCACATGTGATATATCATGCGTCAAAATCATATCTATTTCCAACTTCTATGAATAAACTGTAATGATTTGAAAGTTCAAAAATTATGTGTGATATATGGTTGGAAAGATAAGAATTTGAATTTTTTAGACGCAAATGATTTGAAAGTTCAAAAATTATGTGTGATATATTGTTGTAAAGCTAAGAATTTGAATTTTTAAATGCAAAAAATGGTGAATCATTGGGAGTTTTAGACAAATACTTATGCTAATTTAAAACAATGTGATAAGTGTTTGAGCTTACAGATTAGTGTTATATCACAAGTGATATATCAACCAAAATACTGCACCGAGAAAAACAAAATTACTACAAAAAAAACAAACAAAAAAAAAGTTTGTCGAAAGTATATAAAAGTGTCATTTTCTTGAAAGATAATTAAATGGTAATCACAATAGTGTAATTTATGTAGCTGAACGTTTTACAATTTTGAGATATGTACTATAAACGGGCGATTACATATATCCCCATTCAAACTGTACTAATTATATATTTCCTCACTCAAAATTAAGAATTACAAATTACAAATATAACCAATTTAATGCATCTTGTTATCATAAATAACCATATTATCTAGGCATTGTGGGTTTCTACCCCATTGACTTATGAGATTCACCCCACCATAGACCAATCATTACTAATAATTATTTTCATTTATTATGATTGATCACTTGATGGTTGTAATTATTATCATTTATTATCTAATACATTTTTTTTTTAAAAAAAAAAGAAAAGAAAAGAAAATCTCAGGAAGGTATTCGGGATTGTTGTTGTTTGGTTTTTCTTACGAACAAAAATAGGTGTTCGGATTTGTTGTTTGGGTTTTTTACGAACAAGAATGTATTTAAAAACAACATCACGATTTGAAAAGAACATGGTTTTACTTTGAAAAGATCATATATGGTTTTACTTTGAAAAGAACATATATGGTTTTACGAACAAGAATTTTTTTTTTCCTCCTAGTGAGCCGTTGTTCGGATTCCGCATAAACATAAGAAAAAGGTTTACCAACTGTTATTGCCAGTTTTTTCTCACCTAGTTTACGAACAAGATTTTTTTTTTTTTTTTTTTTTTTTTTTTTTTTTTTTTTTTTTCAACTAAAAAGACATTCAAATAACTAATGGAAGCGCCAAATAACAAGTTTTTTATTTATTTATTTATTTATTTATTTATTTTGTTGCTTTTAATAAGTAAGATATATTACTAAAGACCATTTAACGGATTACAATAAGATGGCAGGCAAGCGAGCAACAAGTTGCGCCGCAACCCCTTTTGGATGGCAAAACTAATCCTACTAAAAATGAAGTTTTGTTTCTTGAGTGTTGCAAAATTGCTTTGCACAACCTGTTGAACTCTAGACAAAAACTTCACTGCTTCCGGAGCTAGAAAACCAAATGTATCAAAAGCAAAAGGGATAAACATGTGTTGATTCTCTAAGCAAGCTTTCTCATGTTTAGCCACTTTGCTCGATTCCGCTTTCAACGCAGCTTGTCCAGCAACAAACCCGTTGTCCCTGAGCCCAACAAGAGGGGACACTCCAGTAAGATCCACACAAGCATGCTTCCCCCCAGCCCACCCAAACACAAGTATATCAGCTGGCCGTAAAGTAGACCTCCCATCAAGCGGATCGGTCAAAAAGTTCACGGGGGCCTCTTTTTTAGAAGAAATACCTGCTCTCTTAAGAGCATCAAACAGAACATCCCTGACCAAATCATGCCTATATTTGAAACCAGGTAACTCCTTGCAATGGACCACATGCTCGCCAAAAGAATCCAAACAAGCCTTGTGGCAGACTGGGCAAGGCTCATCAGCTGGAAACAGGGGGATCATTATCATGTACTTAAGGATAGTCCGGTACTCCAGGGCAGACATATGTTGGCCTAGCCCATCGATGGGGGTGACAGTCAAGAAATTCTGAGCATGAGGAGCACGCAGACATATGATACCCAAACACAGACACAGACACATGACACAACTCCAAATTAAACCAATCCAATAATCCATTGAACCAGTATATCATCTCAATTTCATCAAATTACACTTCGATTCAATCAGGTATATCATCTCAATTTCATTTTCCCTAATTCATTTCATTTTCCTTAAATCATTTCATTACTTATTTACTCTTATCATATTTAATCCAATAATCCATCGAACCAAACCAATTTATACCAGTGATTCTTGAAACAGAAAATTGAATTATAGTTTGCACATTTCCAACAACCTCATTCCTTACAATTCCTTACTTTCCCAAATTGCACACCAAGTGTTCGATATATTGCCTCAACAAAAAAAAAACCTCTTTATTTTGATCCTTTGACCGTCTTGGTCAAAGAATCAAAATATGAGTTTGTTTTAGGGTTCTTGGACTTTCTCAGTCCTTGAAACGGGGTTTTTCTTTGTAGGCTACATCCATTGTTGCCCCGATGGAATGGCGGGGTCCAAGGGGTTTCCTCGGTTGGTTGCGCATATTAAGCGTCTCCATTTGTCATCAGACGATCGGAGGGGGGCCTTGCGAGAGGCGCTTTCCACGGATTGTGAATTGTTTGTTTCTGTTGGGGAGGCTTTAAAGGTCTCGGATCAGTGGTTGTGCGGGGTATGTATGCGTTTACGTGCTCTGAGTCGGCATGCCATCATACCGATGGGTTGGTTCGGTTCAAGCGGGTTGTGGGAGAGGTGGAGGAGTTTATAGTAGGGATCACTAGGCCGTATGTTGAGAGGGGAGTGGTACCTTTGGGTGGGGTGGTGGTGGATGAGGTTCTCCTTGACCGTGTGTTCTCGCTACCTATAACGACTGTTAAGAGCATCCCTCATACTTGCCGCATGGCATTTTCTCATGCTCTAGCTGGTGCTTTGGGTAAGGTGGCGGCTATGCCAACGTCTATTGAGGCGTGGGTAAAACTTTTGTTGTTACCACGTTGCACGTTGCGTGTTATCAGACCTTCTAACCGTTAGGAGCGCAGGTCTGGTAATAGGAAGTCTTTGCAATGCCATAGTATTCAAAGGGCGTTGGCAGCTTAGAGTGGGGATGGTTTTAATGAACTTATTTTGTCGCTTTTTGCCCAACCCTTAAGGGTGGTCTCGGGAAAGGATGAGCTGGTATCTGGGTCCGATAGCTCAACGGTGTGTGCCAATGTTAAACAATGTTTGAGGAAAGTTGCGGACGGGCATTTCACTGCTGCTGTTAAGGTATTATGTTCTTCAGGGGTTGCACCTTTAGGTACAGATACTTTGACAGCGTTGTTGGCTAAGCATCCTATATTGCCCCCTCCGGTTATGCATGTTTCCTTGCTCTCTGAGCCCCCTCTAGTTGTGGATGTTGATAGCGTTCGTGGGTGCATTCAATCCTTCCCAAAAGGGACTTCTTGTGGGCGGGACGGATTGAGAGCCCAACACATTTTAGATGCATTTTGTGGAGAGGGGTCAGCGATTGCCGCCGGGGTACTCAAGGCTATCTGTGTGGTGGTTAATTTATTGTTGGGGGGGGGGGGGGAGGTGTCCTAAGGTTTTGGCGGAGTTTGTTGATTTGGCGCCCCTCACGCCGTTGCTCAAATCGGACAATGGGATTAGGCCTATTGCCATGGGCGCATTTTGGAGGAGGCTTGTCTCGAAGGTGGCTATGAGGGGTGTCAGTAAGGAGATGTCCAAATACCTTTGTGACTTTCAGTTTGGGGTGGGAGTCTCGAGAGGGGCAGAGGCTGTGCTACATAGTGCGAATAGATTTTTAAATGAGTTTCACTCGGATGGGTCATTGGCTATGCTTACTGTTGATTTATCTAATACCTTCAACTTGGTCGATCGAACTACCCTCCTACATGAGGTTCGGACTCGATGCCCGTCTATTTCCCTATGGGTGGATTTTTTATATGGTCAGTCGGCGAGGTTATATGTGGGTGATGACCTTATTTGGTCCACCACTGGGGTTCAGCAGGGGGACCCTTTAGGGCCTCTCCTTTTTGCTTTAGTTTTGCACCCATTGGTTCACCGGATCAGGGATTGTTGCAAACTTCTTTTTCATGCTTGGTATTTGGATGATGGTACTATTATCAGTGACACTAAAGAGGTAGCTAAAGCCTTAGATATAATCAGGGCTGAGGGGCCTCGCCTGGGCCTTGAACTCAACATCAACAAAACAGAAGTTTTTTGGCCGTCATGCAATGGGGTGAAGGTGCAGGATGGGTTGTTCCCCCACTGGATTGGGAGACCGTCGCTGGGTGTGAAACTCCTTGGAGGTGCTGTTAGCCAGGATGCTGGGTTTATTAGTAGTTTGGTGGTGAAAAGGGCATCTTGTGCTGTGGAACTTATGAGTCATCTCCCAAGTCTACGGGACCCTCAATCCGAGCTCCTGTTGCTCCGCTCATGTATAGGCGTTGCAAAGATGTTGTTCGGTCTTAGAACGTGCCAACCTATGTATATAGGGGAAGCTGTTTCTATTGTGGTTTGTGGCGGTCCTTTTTTTTGGGATTTTCAATGGAGGCTAGCATCACTTCCGACTCGGTTTGGTGGGTTGGGTTTATGTTCTGCTGAGGATGTAGCTACTTATGCTTTTGTGGCCGCGAGGGTGCAATCTTGGAGTTTGCAGGACCACATTCTTCAAGGATGTGTTATTGATGGGGTTGACTCTGATTATGGGTATGCGATGGATCGCTTGCACATGTCCCTTCCTGATTTCGATCTTAGCGGTTTCTCTAATAAGGGCACCGCCCCCCTAAAACCCAGAATGTTCTAGCGTGTGCCCTATTTAGTGAAATCGTCAAGAGTTTGGGAGTGAAGTTCTATTTATCCCCTCACCAAAAAGCGGTGTTTGAATGTCTCCGTGCTCCTCATGCTCAGAATTTTTTACAAGTGTTATGTTGCAACTTTGATAA
This sequence comes from Artemisia argyi, assembly GCA_030686995.1. Lineage (NCBI taxonomy): Eukaryota > Viridiplantae > Streptophyta > Magnoliopsida > Asterales > Asteraceae > Artemisia > Artemisia argyi. The sequence goes on along the minus strand of JARVZY010006843.1, from coordinate 3,659 downwards.
TTCGAGGATTCATCTTATCTACTATTTAAAATGTTCAATTTTGATACTTACTTTTCTTGTAAATCAATTTAGATTGGTAAAGAAAAAATAAAGTTATACATAATTAAAATCTGGTTATGACTAATAAATATTTAAGTTGGTTAAGAGATAGAATTAAAAAATACTACAAGTTTCAAAGTAAATTAGTCAAATTTACATTTTACAAAAAACTAATTTGACTAATGATCAAAAAGTGGTTGAAAAACATGCTCACAAAATTTGAGGTGCAAAAAAATAGGTCTATGGGTAATTATGATTTGTGGATCATAAATACCCATATTATCTATTTTTATATAAAGATGTTTGACATTGACTATTATACCCTTTTCTATTCATTTTCAAGAAAAATTTCACAATGTAGATTCACGTTTTACAAGCTCTCATTTCTTCAAAATTCCACTCCCAGATAAAAACATACATTTTATATGGAACACAATATTGAAGTCAACATCAAATCTAAACAACTCCAAATCTGCGTAGTAAAAAATTAAACCTACAAACCATTTCCATAAAAACCTAAGAGAAAACAACCTTAGAAAATAAAATTCCGTCCTTAATTTCTATTTTTTTTTTTTTTGAATAGAAACTTTCATTAGAAAAACAAAACGAGCGACCCCAAAACCAGGGCCCCCAAAACAGCACAACACAACTTACATGATACTAAATTTACACCAGTTCTCCCAAGAAATCGACTTAAGCCTACCTCTATTAGAGAACCATAAATAACCCAATGCCTTAACCTCGCTCAGAATGTCGCTAGCATTCACCGACTTATTAGAGAATCTAAGCTCATTCCTCGGCTTCCAAAGAGCCCAACAACCAATCACAATCAGACCTTGAAACACCTCTTTAGCCATACCCCTTAAACCTGCGAAGTTGTGAAGCTCGAGCAAATCACCAAAAGTAAAAGCATAAATATATGGAACCTTACACCACTGGCTAATACCCTGCCACAAAACAGACGCCACCAAACATGAAGTGAATAAGTGATCCACCGACTCGTCAGCATGCCCACATAACTGACATTTAGGATCCGCAATCGGAACGTGCCTCTTCAACAATGAAACTGAAGTCGGGATCCCACCTAAAGCCGCACGCCAAGCGAACACGTTGCACTTGACTGGAATCCACTTGCACCAATTCAGCACAAAATTATTACTAGCGTCAATACCTGATAGCAAAAACCTCTTGACTTCAGCCACCGAAAACTTCCCTTCAACATTACCAAGCCAATGCCACCTATCCTTGCGGCTAGAAAACACACAAGATAACCCATCAAGAAGACCATTCAACATGGCCAGTTGACCCAGCTCCTCTGTCTCGTTCGGCCGACGTTTCCACTTCCACCTAACCGAAACATACCCTCCCGAATCACTAAGACGCTCCCTCACTTTACATTTCTTGAATTTCTCCAACCTAAAAAGACCAGGGACCAGATCTTTCAGCGGCATATCCGACACCCAAGGATCAATCCAAAACGCAATATCCGAACCATCACCAACAATCCCTTTGAACATCCTCCGAATAGGAACTCCTTCAACCACAGTATTAGCCAAAGACTTAACAATGGCTCTCCAAACATCACTGCTATTTTTACTTATAGGAATAAAATCCCAATTCCTATTGCTAACGTGAATCGCCTCAATAACATTTTTCCAAAGATTGTTATTTTCATTCTTATACCTCCATCCCCATTTAGCAAGAAGAGCCGAATTAGCAACATGAAGTTTACACAAACCCAGACCTCCTTTATCCTTTGGCAACGCCACCTTATCCAACGCAACCCAATGCATTTTCCGATTCGAACTAGACCCTCCCCAAAGAAACCTTCTAATATAAGACTCCAAGTCCCTGATAACTCTTTTAGGCGCTTTGTAAAGGGAAAAATAATAATTAGGAAGACACTCCATCACAGATTTGATAATCGTTAACCTGCCCCCGATCGATAATGAAGATGCCTTCCATTTCGAGAGACGTTTTTCAAACACCTCATATACCACCCTCCAACTACTCACACGGTTCATGTTTGCGCCAACCATAAGACCTAAATAACGAAATGGAAACGCCCCCACTTTACACCCAACCGAATTAGCCATATCTTCCACCTCCACCGAGTTAACTCCAATACCAAAAATGTTGGATTTCTCCAAATTAATCTTCAGGCCGGAGCATAAGTGAAAACACCGCAAAATCCTAACCACATTCAGAATATTCGTCTTCGACCAATCTCCCAAAATCACCGCGTCATCCGCAAAAAACAGATGGGATAACACAACACCCCCGTACGGCAACCTGATTCCTTCGACCTTCCCGACATTCCGAGCATTCTCGATCATACACGATAACCCTTCCATCACAAGAATAAAGAGAAAAGGGGAGATCGGATCCCCTTGCCTCATCCCTTTACTGCATTGAAACTCGAAAGTAGGGGAACCATTGACGAGCACCGAAGACCTCGCCGATCTCAAAATCCCCATAATCCACCTGCACCACACCTCCGAGAAACCCATTTTCCTCATAATCTCTATAACAAACTTCCAGTTGACATTATCATAAGCTTTTTCGAAATCAATCTTGAACATAAACACTTGTTTCTTCACCCTCTTACACCAAGACACCACTTCATTAATAATGAGAGGCCCATCGAGGATGGACTTGTCATTAACGAAGGCAGACTGAGAATCCGAAACCACCGACCCCACCACCTGTTTGAGTCTCTCGGCAAGCGCCTTCGAAATCGATTTACTGATAACCCCGACCAGATTAATGGGACGATAATCATTGAGGCACACCGGATCATTAACTTTAGGAATGAGCGTGATGAAAGACAAGCCACTTCTTTTGCTGATCTCACCAGTCTCAAAAAAGTGGTCGAAACAATTCTTAAAGTCACACTCGAAAATCGACCAAAAATGTTTGATGAATTTAAAGCTCAAGCCATCCGGGCCCGGAGCCCTGTCGTCCCCACAACTAAAGACCGCCCTCTTAATTTCATCCAGAGAAAACGGCTGGACCAAAGAGTCCCTATCAATATCCGAAAGCCTTTTAATATTCTCACACTCTAAAATCGGTCGACTATCATGCAATTCCATGAACCTATTCCTGTAGAATTTGAGGATTTCTCTTTTAATAATACCAGGCTTCTCGACCCAATTCCCATTGATGTTGAGACCAGGAATAAAGTTCGTCGCAATTCTACTATTAACCAAACCATGAAAATATTTGGAGTTCTCATCCCCATCAACCGCCCATTTTGACCTCGATCTCTGCTTGAGGTCCAAGCACCTTCTCAGCCCAACCGATTTTAACACCTTTTTACACTCCCCCATAGTCCAAACCTCCTCATCCTCAAGCTCCCTACACTCCATAGCACACTCCAACTCTTCCAAATCAGATAATGCTACCGCCTCTACCTCTTCTTCCTTTCTAATCATATCATCTCTCCATCGTCTCAACCGACCACTAATGAAAGCAAACTTGTTGGTAAGATACATATCCGGCGTGCCATTGCCAGAAAATGAACCAACCGCTTCACGCACCGCTTCCTCAAAACCCGGTTTAGAAAGCCAAGAATTAAACATCCTGAACGGGCGCGGCCCAAAATTCACATGCTTCATGGT